>MPGH01000008.1:687436-748607 GCA_001937105.1 Colletotrichum chlorophyti
CAAATTGAGAGAAAGTACCAGCGCTCAACTCAGGCCTCAATAACCACCTTTAACACCAGGTTTCCTTCATCGTCGCATGTCCGGCTCGCCAGTTCAAAGGCCTTTGCAGCATTGTGAAGGCCCTTGAAGCGGTGGGTGACCATATCATCCAGACAAGGGAGGCCCCCGTTCCCCTTGGCGCAGAGGAGCCGAACACCAGTGGGATAGGTGTTGGCATATCGGAAGATGCCTAGGATGTCGATCTCCCTCAGGTGTGCGACGGATAGAGGAAGTGTCTGGACGGGCGTGCCCATTCCCACCATCACGACCTTCCCGCCTGGTTTTGTGGCGTAGAGGCTAGTGTGCATGCAGACCTCCTTCCCTGTGCACTCGAAGGTGACATCGACACCGTCATCTTCTCCGTCCATCTCGAGCTCCTCAGGGCCCTTGGTGAGAGCGAGGATCTCTGTGGCCAGAGACTTGGCACCGTCGAATTTGCTCTGGGTGCTCTGAACAGAGAAGATGCTGACTGGGGTCATGACACCAGGGTCTTCCGGGGTTGAGGTTCCAGAGTTGCTGTTATAGACGGACGAACTGCTTGGTGATGGGACGACATATCCATGTGTAGCGAAACCCTTCGAGACGGCATAGTTGACGCGTCCGGCATCGACGTCAGTGATCGTAACCTGGGCACAGCCAGCTTGACGAGCCATCGCTGCCGTCAAGAGCCCGACAGTGCCTGCTCCGATGACGAGAGCTGTGGAGCCAGGGTCAGGGGTCGCCCGGTTGACGGCATGAATAGCGACGGAGAGAGGCTCGAGGAGAGCGGCGGCCTCGTAAGATACATGGTCTGGGATCTTGTGGCACCATGCTGCCGGATGGTTGATTCGCTCCTGAAGCGTGCCCTGATAATGGGGGACGCTTTTCGCGCTTGATCTAAATCTCATCTTCTTGCACAGATTGTATCGACCCTTGCGGCAGATTGTACACTGGCCGCAGGGGACGCCGACTTCGAGAGCAACCCGGTCGCCGAGCTTGAATCCAGTGACCTGGGGTCCGATCGAGACAACCTCCCCTGAGGACTCGTGGCCCAGGGAGAGGGGATGACAGGCGCAAAGGTCACCATTGGCAAACTTCTTGTAGTAGCTGACATCGGACCCGCAGATGCCGGTTCTCTTGACGGCAATCTGAAGTTCTCCGACGCCCGGTTCTTCGATCGTTCTTATTTCCTGGGAAAATGTCGTTAGATTTAAGATTTATTGAGCGGGCGGCGGGGTTAGCGATGGGTGAGGCGTAGGGATGTGACGGGGAGCAGCGTGGGGTTCTGTGTAACAAGCCCACGGTCTCCACGTCACAATACCAAGGAAAATGATGCTTACCAGTCGCAAGTCCCTTGGACCATGCAGGACAGACGCCGTGACGGAGGAAGGCTTCGACTTGTAGACGGGTAGATGCATTGGCTCCATCTCACCCGTTGCAACTGGGGCCATGTCGACTCTGGATGACGCCGGCGGCGTGGGATGAAGCGCGGGATGTTGGGGTTGATGGCGGGTTAAGGTGGTGAAAGGGCTTGGCCGAACTTCCTAATAGGGAGGGTTCGTTCAGTGGGATTGGCCCATATGCCGGGTGAGGGGTGCCGTCAACAAAGACACTTGAGGGTAGCGAGGCGAAGGGCCCTTGGAATGAAGAGGGGACCAGCGCGGGGTGTCTCGGGGACTGATAGGTTGGCTTTGTTTCTGGAGGTTTGGGGGGCACCAGGCCAGCAGGATGCAGGGTTTCTCGTGGGATGAAGATATGGGAAGCAAGCTAAGAGAAAGGATCGGGTGGGCGATAGGGGCGGGCAAATCTCGTTTTGGCTTGACAGATTAAACGATGGCCGGAGGGAGGGCTTGGAGACTGTGATAGAGACAGAAAAGTTTGGCTCGAGAGGTCGTTGCCCCCCGCCCCTTAAGTAGCTTTGCTGCTGGCGAGCCCGGCTCCGGGTTTTCTTCCTGGTGAATGATGTCCATTGGTGTCAATCAGTGATGAGCAGCTTGCAAGGGCCGTCTTGGGTGAATGGGGAGACGGAGAGGCAATGGCCTTGGACACATCCAAGGGAGCCCGTGAGGAGAAGCGCAGGCTGGCTTCACCCAACCAAACATCGACGGGTTATCGGGGCCAAGCTAGGAACCTCTTCGTACATGTGCAATCTCGGGAAATCATATGCAACAGACGTCCAGCGACGGGGCCACCTCACCGTTCGTAGGACGTCCCATGGCTGGTAACGGAATGGTTCGAGAAGGGGAGAGGAGGTGACGAGAGATGCAAAGAGACCTGGGGGTGCGGCACACAACTACGTGATCTGGCAGGGGATCACAGGCTGGTCGGGCAAGGAGGTGCCCGCTTTTGGGCAGCAGTTTGTCCACACAATGGGCGTAGATACCCCGAGACATTGGTTAACGATGATGAGCTGGAACAAGAAGCCGGAGCTCGGATGGAAGTAGCTATTTTTCTCTTCTGCTCGCCTTTTGCGGTGACCGGGCTGGGCCCTGGCGAGCCAGTTCCGAAGGTCTCCAGACATGGCATGGATGGGCCTGCCGGGAGCTCAGGATGGTGGGCTGGCGCAAGGTGATAGGATGGCCTGGATGGCATCAGTACGGTGACATGTATCGGCATGCATGAGCTCCAACTTTGAGAGGTGCAAATGCAGTGCCTTACTTGCGCAACTGGGTATGTGCAGGTTGCGGTGACGGGCTATGCCGGTCTCGGCTTCGTAACCGATGGCTAGACAGCGAGTACTGACGATGGCGAAGGGCAGGGGGGAATATCAGTCCAAGGCCGCACGGCAAAACCATATGCAAGTAGAGAGAGCACTAGGATAAGGTATTAGGTGAAGGGNGTATTTGATGAGGTACCCGGGGGAGAGGGCCCGGAGCGGAATGGAGAGAGACAGGGATGGATGGGTTAGAGAGGGGTAAGGAGGGGAGCAAGAGTCGCCGTAATGTAACGGGGATGCATGGCATGACTTCAAGGATGGCAGAGTCCTCAAGCAATGAGGTGCGTTGAAGCGAGCGAGGGTAGCGGCGCAGATGCCGTGGGCAAAAGGCCTTGCAAGTTGATCTGCCAAGGGGCCTGGACGAGATGGAAGAGATGGGGCAATCGAGAATGAGTTGCGAGAGATGATGGGACAAGCGGTCCACGATAAGGCCATGTAGTAGTGATAGATGGCCCCGCAGAGCTCTGAGGAAGTTCGACATTGGGGAAACGTTCAAACAATAACAATGATGAGAAGAAGAAGCAGAAGCAGAAGCAGACAGATCGGTGCTTGACTTAGACTGAAGTCCAGACGACGTGGTTGACGGGCCAGGTTCTCGTAGACAGCGCCGTTTCCTCCTCGGAGACCGGAAAGCCCAGTACGGGACGGGACAGGGTGCAGAGGCACTGGTTCTCGTGGGATCGAAATGAAAAGGACGCGCTACACATATACCGCTTTACAGGATGAGATCGTAGAGGAGAGGATCCTGTGGTGTTTCTCAGGTCGGAGGAGCGGCAACGGCCTTAATCAAACATGGTTTTCTCCGTGCAACCCGCCGCCACGAAACAAGGACAGGCAGGATAGAGAAGGAAAATGGTCCATATATGGTTCTTCGGCAGCTTCAGGTAATGGTGAGGCGGGTGTTGAATACCTCGGGGAGAAATGGCAGAGGAGTGACACTCTTTGCTTTTTTCCCCTGTTCTTATGCATGTTCCTGGCGTGCTTCCCCGATTTCTGTGTCATTTCCGTTGAAGAAAGAACATTCTAATCTCTCTCTCTCTGTCTCCCCCTCTCTCTATTTCTCCCTCTTTTTCTCGCACTCTCTTCTGTTCCTCTCTTTCCTCAGCCTTTTTTTTTTTTTTTTTTTTTNNNGCTCGAGTGCCTGTCACCAAAACTTCTCCGTACTAATCAAGGATAGCTTCCAGGGTTATTAACTAGATTCGTTCCTCTCGTCCTCCAAGTTCCTTCATCACAGCTTGTCGTAGTTGTCCAATGGTTGCTACGTCCATTCACCTTGACCGTCTGCCGTCAATTAAGCTACCTTGCTTGCCACGGCCGAAGATGGTCACTGACAGGGCTTCTCTTGTATCAAGTTAGGACGAATTAGCTGCAATGGGAGGGATTGGACTGGCTCCCGTCCACGCCCACAGAGATCCATGGCGGAGGGGTAGCTTTTGCCGCCTGCTTTGCCTCTTTCTTGCCTCTCCCTCACCTACCGTGCTACCCTACCCTAGCCTAGCCGGCTTCACTTCCTTTTGCCAATCTGTCAACCTCCCGCCGTCGATGTTCTGGAATTGGAGACGCATGCCCTGGCCTCATCTCAGCGTACCTTACTCATAGTGTACATACATCCCCCCCCCCGCCTGCATTGCTTCGAGACTGTGTGATACAGCAGGGCAAGGCACGGCATACAACTCTCTACCCTATCCAAATACTTGGTGGCGCCCCTTCCGTTCCTTCCGCGGAATGATTGCATGCTTGGCTTCCAAGTTCATGATGAATACTCGTCCGTCCGTCTCTGTCTCCCTCTTCACCCGGCTCGTCACTGGTGCCGGTTAGCGACATCGAACGATGTCTGCCGTCGATCGCTTTGAACGATGGCAGGACTGCGGGATCTCCATTGCAGCTACGACACTGACGTTTTTGTCGCCGTCGAGGATATTGGACATGCACAAGTCACCCGTGTCGATCAGGATCAATCGGTTCTGCCTCCTGCAGACTCCGTCCTCGCCTCTCAAGGCTCGCGACAACCGTTCAGCCCAGCCGTTTTGGAAGACGACAACATATCGATGGCGTTTCTCTTCCCAACTCAGCCGTGCTTCACCTTAATCTCAACTCTGCGGTATGGATGTTAGACCCGCTGTGACCACCGTCCCTTCATCCTTAGATCCTTGCCCACGGCGGCAGAAGCTCCTCAACCTCGATGTACTGGACCCTCTGAGGGGAACCACACCCCGGTCGCCATGTGCCCCATGCCCATTACGGGGGCGTTCCCAGTAAGTGCCAGAAGAGTCTGGGCAATTTAGCAGAGCTTGTTCTTTAACAAACAATGGCGATGGCGGAAGCTGTGCCTCCTTAGCCAGTTCCAATCTTGACCAAACCGACCCGGAAAAATAGAGCCGCCTTCCAACTACTCTCTGTTTGCTCTCGTGAACCCATGACCGCCTAATCCGAATTCCTCGGATCCCAGAACCGGTGGTCCTAACGGAAGCGCCGCCGTCAATCGCCGCAGATCACCGTCCACGCAAGTCTTGACGACCATCATCGGCCGTGGCATGCGCTACCCTGGTCGCGCTGCCGGGGTTGTCGTTTCCAAGAAGACGAATGGCGACGTTGGAACAATGTGTGGCACACCGCATTTGCAGTTTCCATTTTACCGGCCCTATGGCATGACGCCTGCAACTTGGCAGCCCCTGGTGCCAACCTTGCATCGCCATCAACACAATGTCGAACCTAACAAGCCCATGGATGTGTCTTCCCTCTTCGCAGCCTTCGAGGCAGCCACGCACATCACATCCTCCAAGTCGTTGTTGCATTCCGGTGCCAAACATAAGTTATTTCTGTTTTAAGGGCACGACGGACCGCCTATTCGTGCCCGAGCCGGACATCTCGTCATATCTTGCCCCTTGCCTGAGAGGGAACAAGAGAACGAGGGAACATGGCAAGAACGTGGACGTGTCAACAGAAGTCTTCCCGTTCATCCAGGCAAATATACCGGCTGGAGTCTCACACCTGCGATGCCCTATGGCAGGCTGAAGGAGATCCTGACCCCGGAGCCGTCGCCTCTAGGCCATTCCCAGCGACTCGTCACATTAGAGAGATGAGAGCGTCTCAGGAATGGTATCCTCTGGGCTCATGTTTCCTTAGACACCGAGCACGACGGCCAAGCCACGAACTCGATTTGGCAGAACATTACGGTCTCTATCTCAAACGGATGATGCTCAACGTGCATCTTTCGGAGACCACGAGCCGTCGAATGGGCCCCCTCATGACGGCAAGATCTTCCACTTGGACATCATCCAAGGCAAGGTACATCGGACATGGATAAGTTGGCCCTTCGCTGTCGGTATGACGGGATCAGGTAGTTGCAAACCGCATGAGCTAGCTGTCTTGTCACCACTTGCAACGGCCGCTCTCCAGCACTAGGCCTCGGAAAGTTGGAGATTGCAATTTGTTCGAATTTGGAGAAACCCCTGGCTGGTTTGAATAGACGCATCCAGGTGGTGCAGCATCCACCGCAGCGCACCCAAGCGTCCCTGCAAGGAGGTGGGGCCGCTTGAAGCAGGAAAACGGCTTTCCTCTTTCGACAAACTTCGACTCGAAGAGATGCCAACGGCGCACACCCTGATACACATCTCCTTGACCGGCGTGCTGGCCACTTAGAGGTATTCATTGATCGCTCTTGGAATCGACGGTATGAGCAACCCGAGGGACTGAGGACCCATCTCAGAGCAGAATGTGATGCCACGTCGCCTGGATTTTGCAGATATGCAAGCCCAGTTGCCGCTGCGTCTTGAGGTCTCGAGGGGTGGATGTCACCAACAGGACATTAGATTCCCAAGTGCTGCTAATAGCGCTATCCCGCAACGAGGGCTCAGAACCTAATGATGCTTCCAGTGTATGCCACCAACAGATAGCATCAAGTGGCGTATGATTTTTGCAACGATGCGAGCTCCCGTCATCTAGCAGTATGTCGATCGTTGGTTGTGATGGAGTTGCACTACTCGAGGCTACAATAGTCACACCAAGCCTTCGATGACATTGGGATGCTGGATCGTCCTTTTCAACGTAACCACACTGGCGCACCATCAACAACCCACAGAGTCGCTGGACTGCCGAAGCAAGCTCGCTCGCATCGCTCACACTCACACACGCATACAAAGAAGTATGTAAGATAGATTGGCCGGGAAGCCAGCCTGACATCTCGTCACCTGCTGCTGACAGGAACCGTCTTGCCAGCGATCGCACAAACTCGAGAGCAAAGCCACACATTGACAAAACCTGGTTTCTCCGGAGAGAACTACCGGCGTAAAGACTGACGACGAGATCGATAGCGCAGGGAATCTCTTGCATAACTAACATCTCATGCCCGCCTAAGGGCAACGGCAGCGATCCCCAACATCACCTAACCGCTCTGAGGACGGATTCGCAGACTCGGTGGCGGCGCCGCTTGCTTGCACTCCCCCGGTGGGAAGCACAACAACTGTTGTCTTCCGCCAATCCGGTAGTAGTCCACTATCTCGAATCTGCCTGCTCCCATTGACCGATCTTGCTACGAGGGGAAAGCACGACGCCCAGACAGGAAACTTTCCAAAACGTGGCCTCCCCGACAGCGAGCCCAGTCAACGACTACGATGTGTAGGAGAAGACAGGAGGACATCTGGGTATCTTACCCGCCCGCAGCCACCAATCTCGTGCTGTTCGTACGCGGGCTGTGGTTTTCCGTGCGAGAAACATGTGAATCTTGCCCCGTCACAGTGAGAAAAGACTTTTTGGCATCTGGCAGCAGCAGAAACCGCACGCTTCTTTGACTTCGCGCCGCCGCGCACTTACCCCCTCTACACCTCGCTCACCGCCAATCGAACCCACCCCCTTTCTCTTCTATCGCCATTGAATGGCAGGCCACGAAGAAGCCAAGTGGTATCATGGGAAGCACAACACTCTGCATGGCAGCGAGAAAAGGATGCAAAGGGTTTGCTACATACCACCAGTGAGGCAGTCGGAGACAGCAGTTGCATGCGTCGTGCTAAGGCCTCCTCCTTCCCAATATCACGACTTGGGCATGCTGGAGGATGTGCCGCCGCCCCCGCCACCGGGGCGGCGCTTGGATGTTGAGCCGTACCCGACTAGCATAGGCTTGTGAAAGATTGATGTTCCGTGTCTCCATATGCCAGGCAAGTTTGAAGCTCTTCCTGGTTTCCTTGGCTTCATTGAATCTGGAACCATATGTTTGCGTGACACACGGAACGGGCCAAGATTGCTTGCTGGTGCTGACGCTGCAGCACCAGCAAATCCAGTAGAGAACGAGTAATAAGGCAGAAAGACAAGGCTCATACTTGGGAATCTATGTGTGTGAAGGCACATACAGGACGGATACAACATTAGCACATGATACGAGGTTTGAGAAAGTGCCATTGCCAAAACTTTGAACGTCTTGGTTTGGGCTTCCCACCAATTCACCCCCCGGGCGCCTTTCCCGTCACCCGCCTTCACGAACCAAACAAGGCGCACTTCAACATGATCAAAATGTGCTGGTCGCCAATCGGCTTGCCGCGTTTCGCGCATCCACGCGGTCCTCGTCGTCTTCTTCAGCTACACCGGTAAGACCTGCCCGGCCGCCCGCTGCGCCGAGGCCCTGATTCTGGCCTACTCCCTGTCCATCGTCGCCATCTCCATCTTCGGGAACAGCCATGAGGCTGCCGGACACACTGCGGTTCAGCGTGTCTGAGCGCCGTGGCACACCACTCCAAGCGTCGCCCTTGGGGCCTTGACTGGCCGCCAGGCTGGTCCTTCTAACCGTAGGGTGGGACTCACGTCCCAGCCTGCTCAAACCACCAGAGGCATCGATTGAGCGAATATCCGGTCTCACGCTCTCAAGAACGGCGAGAGCACGTCGCTCCGCCTCAATTTCACGAATGACATATTCCCTGATGCTGAGCCGCAGGTCAGCTGCAGTCCTAGCAAACCACTTCCGGCGTTCCTGCACGAGATTTTGAGTGACGCGGGTCGTCTTTTGGTAAAGGTAAGTCTCGTTCTGGCGCGCGTCATCGAGGGCCGTGATGGCCTCATCGACTTTTTCGCGCCTAACGTTGGAACTCGCCTTGAGACGGTCGGCGGCGTTAAGCTTGCTGCGCGTGTTCTCCTGAGCCTGAAGGAATTCGCGAATAAGGATTTGTCTGTTCGTGAGCGACTCCTTGACAACGAAGGCGTCCTGCGAGTGGTACTGGAAGGGGTCGCCGATCGTCGTGGCTTCAGCCGTGGCTTGCGCGGCGTGGTAGTCGCCAACTGTCTGTACAATTTTGCCCAGCTTTCTGTAGGCGTTGGCAAGACCTTGATGGGGTTCTTGGACGTGCATTGAACCAAGCTTGACGCCAAAGTCGGACTCGGCCAATCCCAGACCTAGAAGGTACCAGACCGGTAAGGGTAGAGTTCATAGAGGTGGGTTTTGATGTGGACTTACCACGACGGGACTTAACCAGCTTATCGACCTTGTGGCCGGCATCCATGGCTCCCAAGTAGAAGAGCTTCACAATCGGGCGAGCCTCTTGGAGCTCCGGGGTGTCATCGGGGGGCGGGGCAAACTGCTTTAGAATCTTTCTGCGCACGCCCGTTGCCGGCTGCTTCATCTTGACCATAGGACTGTAACCGAAATCACTCTCGACAAAGAGGACCATCTCGTCATCCCTCATGAGGACTTCGTTGCTGCACACATAATTAAACCATCGTTGTAGCAGGGCCTTGACGCGGGCCTCGTCCTCGTCCGTTCCAGCGCCGGCTGATGTAACGGCGGGGGGCACCGTAGGCACCAGACATTCGGGGTTTGCCGAGATAAGGTGTTCAGCGAGCTTGACAAACTCGGAGTGGAAACGGCGCACATCGCGGTATTGAGTGGTGCGGAATCTTGGCAGGTTCGTCTATATTTCTGTCAGATATACCGCCTCTTCTAACACTGGGTTATTCCTTACGTGAACATCGAATCGCAAGATAGGATCCTTCTTTCCAGTTCGTTCGAGGCCTGTGATCTTGGCCTGAAGCCTGAACTGAGGCTGCTGAGGCTTGCGCTGTTGTTGTTGTTGCTGGTGCTGTTGATGCTCTACCGGTCCTCCTTGCTCGTGAGACTTCAAGGGCGTTTCGGGACCGGCGCGGTCCGCATCGGCGCTAGACCGGGCTTCTGAGCCGACCTCGGTCCTCGATTCTTGGGTTTCCACCTCAGTGGCAGAGGCGGAACTCGCGGTGTCGGGTCTCCTGTACTGCTGCTCGCCACCGAAAACCTCCTGCTCCTGGGGGGTGCCGTTTCCGGGGCTTGGTTCGTAGCGAAAGGGGGATCCGGTCGTGTCACCGCCGATAGAGGAGAAGGTAGCCTGGTTGGGCTGAGGCGAAGAGCCGGGGGAGTTACCCCAGGGCGATGCGCCGGCCTCATCGTTGATCGATGAGCTGTAATCCATGATTTCCGTGGTTGCTCTCGGGATTTCTAATCGACTGATCGCTCGTCTGTTCGTTCTCGATCGGCGCGAATGTTTTCCTCTTCGTGGTGTCTGTCGTGGGGAGTTGGGGATTTGGATCACGAACTTGGCCCGACTAAGCCGATGCGGGGAAGGGGGTTTTAGACGTGGTTAGTTGGCGATTCTAGACGTCAGACCATCCATTGACTGGGCCGATGTACAGGTTGTTGATACAGAGGGAAGTATTTCGGGATGGGAGAATGCAGGGTGAATGGTGGTCTTGTTGCCCTCCTCGTGTCGCTTGCGAGATTGAGCGGATTTGCGGAAGCAGGTGAGATGATGCCAGGACACCGGGTACGCACAGCAAGAGATACACAGGCCGGGGAGCTTTTCCACGAGCAGCTGCCTTGAATTGGGCTCAGAGAGACAGAGGGCCAGCCTCAAGCCGCCTCAAGCCTCAGGTACCGCTGCCGCTTCGTAGAAGCCCGCTGTAACTCTGTGAGGCCAGGGGTCGGTTGGCATTTGGGGACGCTAAGCCGAAGCGGATGATGGAAGGTGGAGCGCATTGACGGCGACAGGGAGCTCGGACCAACCCATACTAGATAGGGAAAGCCGGCTAGCAGCAAGGCAACCTAGAAACACTCGAGGTAGTGACGACAACTGCACCAGTTACGTCCAAACCACTACGTTGTACACTACCTATGAGTAGTTCAGCCAATGAGCATTGACATCGAGCGACTCGACCCTGGAAGCCATTCCCACGCCACAACACTTTTCGTTCAGCCTTGCGACGACGACTGGAACAGGTCGTCCAGGAGAGGTCCAGCGAGGTGAAACAATCTTGCACGACGCCGAGCGAAAACAAGTTAACATGGCGCATATGACCAACACGCTGGCCACGGCCGAGCAACTCTACAAACGCAACTCCTTCAGCTCCCTCCCGGCCGACCTACAGGATGTCATCCTCTTCACGACGCAGTGTCTGACCCAGGCTGCAGGCGTGCTCTTGGAGCTCCCACAGTCGACCACGGCGCAGGCCAATGTTCTTCTAGCGCGATACTGGCTTGTCGAATCGCCAATGGCACAAGAATTCAGCGTGAGCTCAACCGCATAATCCCGCCAAAGGCAGAAAGCACCCAAATCGAAAACAAAAAGCACTAACCCAAATCCAAGGATGTCTCCGCCGCAACCCTCTTTCTCGTCTCCAAGATGGGCCCCTCCCCGCGCTCGACACGCGACGTCTCGAACGTCTACGCCTACCTTCTGTCTCCGGCCTCGCCCCTGTTCCGTGACGAACCGCCGGATCGAGACGTCACCCATCGCCCGGACCCAACGACGTACTATCAGACGGATGGCGAGTACGCCGCCTTCCAGACGCGGTTGCTGGCAGCCGAGGCGCGGGTCCTCTGGGCGCTGGGCTTCGATACGGCGGTGGCGCTTCCGCACGCCCTCGCCGTGACATATCTTCAGGCGCTGGATTTCCTGGGGAAGCCGAGGGCTGACGTGGCGGCACGCGTGTTGGCGCATCTCAACACTGCGCTGCTAAGCCCGCAGATGCTTTATCTCACCCACCAGCCCAACGCGCTCGCGACGGCCGCGGTATATGTGGCGGCGAGGGAGACGGGAGCCAAGATGCCCGAGGTAGCGTGGTGGGAGGTTTTCGACGTCGACAGGGAGGAGCTGGGGTTCCTTGTTGTGGGGATGAGGAGCCTTGAGGGATGGGTGATGGGGGTCAAGGAGGCGGGCTTGTTGAAAGGGGGAATGTTGACGAGGAATGCGATCGAGAGGGAGCTCAGGAGGAGGGCTGGAGAGGAGGATGAGGAAGATGAAGTGATGAGGCTGATGGATCAGAAGACTGTGTAAGATGTGTCTGATGAGCATGAAGAGATTGATACCCAAAGAGAACACCCATAGACCTCGATACGACTGGGAATAGACGAGGACGTGACTCACGTAACCCCAAGTGTTGCAGGAAACACCCAAACATCGCAGCATCATGATCATTCTTGTTTTGTTGTACTTCACCCCTCAGATACTGACAGACATTTATCATCCATTACGAAGCTTCGCTGCTACCAGAAACTTTCTCCATATCAATGCTCCTCACACTGCTGCAAAGACGTTCCTAGCACATGCTCGTCTGCTCCCGTCTTTCCAGCTTCAGGCATAATCTGGCGAAGAGGCAACGTCTGGATACGTAGCATACACAGGTCTACTCGCCTAGTCGCCCAGAGGTTTCAGACGAGAAAAGGTCTCGTAAGAATGAAAAGGTCTCGTATGCCTAGGGGCAAGAAGTCACTGGTTAAGGGCACATGAGGTGAGTAGACCGGATGTCGCGTCTCTGCGTGACCTGCCTCATGATACACATAATCCCCAGCTCGCACCTCAGCGCAATCTACCTGGCAGGACTGAACATCGTCAAAGTTCCCCTTCATCCTTTTCGTGAATACCTGCCCCAAGAACTTGGACGCCGCTCGAACGCCAAGGCCACGGACGAAAATGTCGTAGCCGTCCCTAATGCCGTTACTCATAACATCAGGAAAGACGTCGTTCTGCCTCTTTCCTTCCCTGCCGCCGCCATCTCCACAACCTTGATCATCTCCTTCCTCTACCACCGCGAGTGGGCTAACGTCGAGGGTCAGACTACGTGTAAACCCTCCACAATTCCGAACTCTTCGTCCTTTTCTCCATGTCCTAGGCTGGCTTGACCCCTTACAATTTCCTATTGCAATTACAAACTCTTCCCAGATGAAACGTTCTGCGGCGAACCGGTAAGAGGATGCCGGCCACGGGAGGATAGGCCGCCCTGCAAGGTTAATATTGCGCGTCAACTGCCCACAAGAAATACGTGAGGCTAGTCTTCGAGCTCAATAAGGACAGAGCCGCGGTTGCTACCTCTAGGGTGAGATGCTGTCTCGCTGACCTCTACACGACCGATACCATTGCCTGCGACCTCAACATCGAAAGGAGTGAAGATAAGGTCACCGCGGGACGGCTAATGATAAACTAGGCCTCTGTTTGCGACAACTGAGAGATGAGAAAGGGCTTCAGATGAGACGGGGACACGGGGCAACCTGTTACACGAATTCATCATCAATGGGATGAGACATGGAAACAGCGCCATGCGTAAACGGTCATATCTCGTAATTTTATACAATCCAAGATGGTATTCCATGTTGGAGTGACTAACCATGCCCCCTTTGCGCCAGACTTTGATTCTTCCCCTCCAAAAAAAAGTCGGGTATTGCTCAAATCCCAAAGCAAAATAGGCCCCCTAAAACTGAACGAAATCAACTCCCTTTTCCTTTTGTTCTCTTCTTGCATGCCGTTCGAACGCACCATCGTTCTGGTTCCTTCCAATAACTGTCCAATCTGCGTCCGTGATTTCGTTTCTGGCCAAGACGCCACTCCATCCTGTGCCGTGTTGAGTCTCCTTGAGAGTGCGATGACGGCATGAATTGAACAATTCTAAAGCCGACCGGTCATAACCTCTTTCTTAAATATTCGCACATCCCAGACGTCGTAAAAGTGAACACCCTCCACAGTCTCCAACTTTGTGTTCGCCACGATATCCGTATCTTCGTCATCGCTATCGGTGTCTGTGTCCCAGCCGGGGATAGGCAACGGCGGGAAACTGTCGTTGCCAGAGGCGGAGCCAACTCCAACGCCGGTGCCGGAAGCACTGAAGCCACCATACGATGCACTAGCTTTCGCCTTCGCCTTCGCCTTTCCCTTGTTCTTTTTCTCTTCTCTCTTCGCCGCCGGGGTCTGTGGCGGCGGGCGGATGATGCGTTCAACACGGTCATCGTCGATGGAGATCCACTCGAGCTTCAGTTCTGGATAGTGGCATAGGTTATCCACGATGAAGCGCCGAGTCTCCCGCATGACCCAGACACATGTGTCATCATTCCTAAACTGGGTCACATTCAATGCCCGAAGATTAACCAGCCCTGAAATGTGCTGCATAAATGTGTGCTATGAGACATGTTAGTCGTTCTCTTCCGAACATCGACAATTTTAATGGACTTACAACAGCGCGAATTCCGACTGCCGCCGCCAACTCCTCGAGTTTTCTTCCCCGGTTGCAAATGAGAAGCATGGCTTTTTCGTCCACATCCCAGGTTGATCCAGAATCGTTCTTGATCATGAGCTTGGTGAGTGTCGGCATGTGCTTCTTGAGAACAAGACGTCGGATCTGGTCCATGATGACGTTTGTCTTGGGTGCAAAACTTTCCGGCTTGTACTTGACCGATCTCTCCAACATGAAGAGCTCCGTGATCTGCTCTAGCTGCGCCGCGAACGTGAGAAATGTAATGGATACATTGTCTGTAAAGATCTTGCGCAGCGGAAGAGGCTGGAGTTTGTTCTCCTTGGCCAGCATAGTCCAGATTGGGGCTTGATTGCCCACATTGAGCAGAGTGAGTCTCCTAAGAACTCGCACGTCGATGGCCGCTTTTAGCACGGATGCCTTAACCGGAATCAGATGAACGCTAAAAGATCGCAGAGCCAGACCTCTCGTTGAACGAATGTACTCGCTGATACGTTCGTCCTCGCCGTGGGCTGTTGTTGCAATACCGTGAACCTGCTTCTCAACGTCACGGATCTCGGCTTCCGTTGCATTCAGCTCAGTTCGTACGTTGTCGATGTCCCGATAGAAGCCATGCAGCTGGTTTTCTGCGGAGCGGATGTAGTTTCTATCGAGGGGGTGTGTATGACCCCTTAAGTCTTCGAGCTTCTCCTGCAGGCGGGTGGCCTCGGATAGCAAGTGTTGCAAACGAAGAACAAGGGTCTCAAAGTTTGCCTTCTGTGCAGCCAGAGTAGCCAGAGCTCTGGTGGTTGTCGCCGACTCAGCCGCAATTTCTTTGACCGGAGGTTGCTTCGACGTTGTCTCTGCGGGAGCCACAGGTTCATCCTTGTTCTGTTCGTTCTTAATGTCCAGAGAATCCTCAGCTTCCTCGGCCGCAATTGGCTCCTCCACATCGATGTCATCAGGGTTGGCGTCTGCTCCAGCCGTCGGTTTCGACTTCATGCTCGTCTCGACCGCAACAGCAGAGATCTCGGGACCCTCAGCAGCGGTCGGAGTATTTGCACCGGTTGCTGAGTCGGCAGAGACGACCTGTGTTGATGAGCCCTCGCCCGCAGAGGTTGCCGTCCCGAAATTCGTCTTGTCCTCCGCATCTGCTTCTTCTGGCTTGGTGGCTTCCGCAGCTTCCCCTGCCTCCTCTGCCTCCAAGTACTTCCGGCTTGCCTTCTCAATCATCTCTAGGATTTCTTGTTTTGAACCGTCATCAGCGTCGCCATCAGCTACGCTCGCCATGAGTTTAGTTGATACCTCGCGGAGTCTACTCATGAAAACCTCGGCCGGCGAGCCAACTTCCTTCGTATCGGCCGTCGTAATAATCTTATCCTTCCCCTTTAGACCCTTGCGCTGCTGTGGCTTTTTGACAAGAAAGGGTTCTACGTCGAATATCCTTCCCAATACTGATTCCTGGCTCTTGCGCTCTTCCTGAGCACGGAACGCCTTGGCTGGCCCGCTCGCCTCGTCCCAGCCGGGTGCTGAAGGCATGGGAACTACTTGAAACTCGTCGTCCTGGTCGGAATCGTCAGGGTCAGCATCGGGGGGAGGTTTCCGAGATTGGGCAGCCAAGTAGGTAGAGAAAGACAGCTTGAGCTTTGAAAGAGTTGAGGCTGAGTTGCGCACGCAAGACTTGATCTCGGTAATGGTATCCAGGTTGTCAATGTCAAGGACTGCAAGCGAATTCAACCTTCGGAAGCCTGACAGAGTGGCGGGCTCGTTCGCAGACACCCTGCGCTTGTTCCTGGGTGCTGGCCTTAAAGCCGGCTGTAGGGGAGGCGGAGGTCCGAGGGACGGGTTGTACGGAGGCGGGACAGACAGGGGCATGCTCGCAAACGGAGGAGGCGGCAGTTGAGGGACGGAGGAGAAGGGGGGGAGCGGATCCCAATGTCCTTGATTCGAGATGGGAGGCGGTATGCTCGAGGAATACGGCAAGGGGGGAGGGATTTCGAAGAGTGAAGGACCGGCCTGCATCCGCAAGTGCAAGTTCTTGAGGGAGGCAATCTGGTGTAACGCCCTGTAGACTGGCCGGCTGAGCTCGACTCGGATGTTCCACCTGCGGTACAGTGTCAGAGTTGACGGGGGGCCACGACGTGTGCGACGTACCTGAAGGTCTCGAGCGACTTGGCGTTGTTGAGGGTCAATTGCAACAAGGTGTTCATGAACTTGCCGCAGCTGGCGCTATACAGATAGGGTTTGTAGGCGGCCTCAGCCTTGTCGCCAGCGCTCAGGGTGTCGAGAGAGATGTCTCTCAGATGTTGGGCGTAATCATAGTTGCTTGATACGAAGGTCTCGAGGCCGCCAGCCAAACTATCGATGGGGGAGTCGAAAGAGGGGTCGTCTTCGTCGGGGAAAACAATGTGGAAATTCCGATACAGCTGGGCGGCAGCAAGTTCCCGAAAATGTTTGGAGACGAGGGCGAGACAGATGAGGTCGCTCTGGGAGCACTAGCAACTAGGTCAGTCATATCGTCCGGTCGCATTGCATGGCATGCATGGTATCATGATTTGCGGGCAGAGTTGTTCATCATACATGGCTAAAGATGTCTTTTTGGGTTTCGGGAGGAAGGTCGAGAAAATGGATGGACTTGGGCTGGATGGCGGCAGCCACGTCGCAAGACTCGAGGGAAGCCATCACGGGCGACCGCGCCAGTTACAGTTGTTACCGCCGAAAAACGTTGGAAGTGTCGACAACCGATATGTCGTGGCGCAAGGCGACGGAAAGACGCCAGGTCCAGTCAGATGAAGTGCTGGAGGAACGGGATCTATGAAGAGTGGGGAGGGAGGAGGAGGCGATATCGAATGGCCGTAGTCGCAGCGGCAGTCGCAGTTGCAGTCCTTGTCGCAGGTGACGGCGATGAGAGATGATTCGATGTGAGGCAATGGACAACGACTATTTGTTTAGATGGGTAGGCAGATCAGAGGCCTGGTTTTGTCGTTTTTGGTGTGTGTATATCTTTTGCACACACGCAAAAACACACAATATCTCTCGCACGCGCGCTCTCTCTCCTCTCTTTTACTCTCTGCCTCGTTCCCGCCTTGCTGAATGAGTGGTACGGCGCAAAGTAATGCAAGGCAAGATGAATTGGGGAAGACAAATGAATACCCTGGGAAACACCACAGCCCGCTCGCTCGAGCCCGGGCGTCTTGGGGGACGGGAGGGAGGGAGAGACACCTGGACACTACAGCCAATGGAGAATGATCCACATCCCCCATCATATATGTAGCATGTAGCTGGTCTCGTGTTTTGCATGGGCGGGTACTTGAATATTGTCAGCCCCGACCCCCGGGCCCCATACCGTTGCTACTATATTCATAGTACAGGTGGCGGGAGTGGTGCACGGGGAACAGCAACCCGCCGATGCACGAGTTAGCGGTATTGATGAATGGGAATTGGAAAGAGTTTAGCGCCCCAAGGCACCCCAAGTAAACTCCCGTACGATGTATACGTCGAATCTCAGGTCAGGTAGGTACCTTACGTAGATTTAATGGTTTGCAGCACGCACCCGCTGCACTTTGGTGAGGCCCCACTTGCCGTCGCACTTCGTTCATGTGTTCATTGATGTCTTCATTGATGTAGGAGGATGGCGGACAGAAATGGGAGTACTACCTGGATATCTTACTACCTAATTTGCATGGATGACAATAGAGCAAAATATCAAGTCTCTATTCTTCACGAAGTATTGCAAGTTGCCCTTTATGTGCCGTCTTCTGACCTTAATCAGTCTTGCTTCAGTATTCAGAAATTCGCTTAGGCTTGTCTATGTCCCTCTCCTCCGAAGGAATAAACTCTTGACAGTTAAGTATTCTCATTCTCAACATATTTTAGGGGGGTTGACCCAAAAAAAATCCGGATAAGTTGAAGAAACGAGAAATACGACTTGAAACATAGGGCCGGATAGACAAGACCTGTCTTGGCTTTGCCATGGCTCTGGGTTAACGTCATTCTTTGTCTATGCGCACAAAGGCCCCAGATGACTTGATGACTTGAACCGGCAGTCCAGGTCCAGGCAATAGCGGCGGGTTCCCCGATGAACAGGAAAAGAAGAGGAACAGCTGTGTCTTATGACTTATCAACGATTAGCTGTTGCATATTGTACGACCAGCCATAGAATACTGCTGTACGTATAATATTAGACTCGGCAGCTCTGAAGATGCCACGGGAATTCGGTCTTGGCTAGCTTACGTCTGCCGTCTGCTAGCGTCGAAATGCAAAGGTGGAAATGCCTCCGCTGCGAGGCGCAATGACGCTGTGCAGTGGAGAAGTAAGCGGACAAGAGTTGATGTACAACATGAGCTATGGTAGTGTTGCTCTTCTATGTACAGCTAATGTTCCAACTAGAGCTTGAAAACGACATACTTCGATCAGCACTAATTCCAGAGCCACGATGGACGTTTTTTGGTCAGACCAAAGAAGAAGGAAAAATCCAGGAGAATGCTTAAAGGAATCATGCAGGCCAGAATGTAACTACCCGTTTGGCTCAACACGAAAGAAAAACATGGACATGGGCATGGTGCAAGAATGAGGCGACGATCCGGTCTTAGCGCCACGGCAGCCGCTCCAGCCTCCCAGGGGCCCCGGGGGAACATGTGTGATTCGAACCCCACAGCCACCCCACTAGCAGGGCTGGGCGATGCCGACTCATCCAGTCCAGACCGAACACGGGAGCCATGTCATGACATGGAATACAGGGCAGGCTTCCACTGAATTAATGTTGGACAGGGGGAAGGGGGCTATTACAGGAAGTCGTAACGCGAAGGAAGGAACAAGGGGATCCAAAGACCCCACCATTGCCTTCCCTCTCATTTACATAGCACGACTGCACGCAAGGTATTGAAGGGTAAAACACACAATCTTTCCTTTCTTTGTTTCTTCTTATTCTCCCCTATTTGCGAATGAAGCAGGCAGCCAACCCGTCCTATTCTCGACCCATCGTTTTGTACATTGGCCTTGCCATATTTGCATAAGTGAGGGCCCCTTGCTCTCCAACTGCCACCGATTCCTCGAGACCTCAAACCCCCAACGCGGACATTTGCCTTTCTTCTCTCACACCTTATCCTGACCCCTACTATTCCCCCATCCGCACTCGCGTTTTACCCGGGCGTTTTCAAATTTTCGAAGGGCAGCTTGAGCTTCCCAACGTCCCGTGCTCGTCTGTCACTATCGTACTCGAGTCAAGGGTCCTGCTAGTCGATTACCTCATCCTACGAAAACACCCTGGTTTACTTGTGAAGAGGCCGCCTCAATCCAAACCTCTCCCCCTCCTTCATTCTCCCCTCGTATCACCACCACCCAGAAACTCTTCGCCCATCTGTCGGTAGCCGTACTATCATTCAGTTTTCCGCTTGATCAGCATTCAATTCTTCCCGGGAACTGTCAGCAGCCGCAAACCGACGCGGGTCTCGCTCGTGTTTTCTTCTCTGGCTGTCCCAACAGACAAACATTCTCCCATACCGCCAATCATTAACCTCAAAATCCTCTTGATCCCCCGAACCCAATTCCTACACTCTCCTCACGAGCTCTTCAGTTGTGTCGACTTCCCTACTACGGTCTCATTAGACGATCTCTACGTTTCCTGCTTTTCACGAATGCTGTGCCGCTAGACATCGACCTTACAAAAGTTCCAGCTCGACAAAGTGCCGTGACTCAGTCACCGAAACCCTGCCTGTTGCCTATTACTCGATTGGGATACCGTGCCGCAGCCAACAAGGTCTCGATTGGCGGACGATCAGCCAACTACTCGTTCGCTCATTTATCATACCTTGCCTATTATTTATATAGCTCGCCTGTTCGCTCTCTCGATCGGTCCGTGCTACATCAGCTCTTGTCACTCTTTCAAGCTTGAGCAACCATTGACAAAGTTCTCGCTATGGCTGACGTGGAGGAGCCAAAATTCAACACTCTCGCCGAGAGAATCGCCGCCTTAAACCAGCAGAAGAACTTCCAAGCACCAGAGACGAAGCCCAAACGACCTCCGCCGCCGCCTCCCCCAAACCGTCCTGCTGCTCGTAGTCAAACGTTGCCTGTTGCGCAGACAAATGGCCATCCCACGCCTCAGAAGAGTCCCGTCGTTCCTCCTAGGCCGACCAGAAATGCGCCGGCCAAAGCGACCCCACCACCTTTGCCGCGACGAACTACTGATTCGTCCCAAGTTGCAACGTCAACTTCGCCAGCTTCCAATGATCGAATCGCCCCTCCACCCCTGCCATCTCGCTCTGCCACTCAGCAGATATCACCCGCGCTGCCCCCTCGAAGACCATCGACCCAACAGTTGGAAGTGCGCCGCAACTCGAACGCTTCCGAAATCTCGAACCTGTCGTCCTTGTCCCTCAATCACACGGTATCGTCTGCCACGAGCTTCAATTCGGTGGACGGTCCCACGCGCAAGCTACCGCCAGCTTTTGACCAAGCAAACCTGCCTCCACTACCGCCGACAAGGAGAGAACGGGAGGCGCAGGCGAAGGAGTCCGCTGCTCAACAGCCCCCGCAACCCAAACACGCTCTCGTGTCCGTCAAGTCTCTGCCGGCCGTCCGACAGGTCGAACCACCCCAAAGACCGTCTCTGCCTCCACGGCTTACCTCAAACTCAACCAACCAGCAAGTTCAAAAGCCGGCATTCGAGGAGGAAGCACCAGCGAAGCCTCGGCGGTTACCCCCGCCCCCAATCTCGTATGTCAAGTCACAACCGGCGGCGAAGACAGACAACTCCCAGGAATACCAAAAAACCGACCAATCATCACTACCAGTTAGATTGACGAATGATGACGCTGGTGATGACACCCCTCCTCCTATCCCCCTGAGCTCCCGGCCCAGCGTTGCTCAGATCGAGGCTGTTTCATCCAAGGCCCGCCCCAATGACTGCCTGAGTTGTCGCGATTTCTCTGGACCAGACGGTGTTGCCGCTCAGTACCCCAGACACACAGTTCCGAGAAATGACCCCGTGGGTTACTTGGCCCATGTACTTTGCTCACCATTTCCGTCTCAAACCAACAAAGCGAGAGCTATCTTTACTTGGTTCTACCACAACATCGCCTATGACTGCGCGGCATTCTTTGGAAACAATGTTCGGGGTCAAAAAGGGGCAGAGACCATTTTGACGGGTAAGGCGGTCTGCTCAGGATATGCGGAGACGTACAAGGAAATAGCGAACCGGGCAGGTCTTGAGTGCATCGTGATATCTGGCCATGGCAAAGGCTACGGATACACCGCTTTGAAGAAGGGGGAGCGCCCGCCGCCAAAAGGAAAGGACACTCATGCCTGGAATGCGGTGCGTATTGAGGGAGGGGAGTGGAAGCTACTCGATGCCTGCTGGGGTTCCGGCCATGTCTCCGACGTGACCAAGGAGTTCACAGCCGCCTTCACCCCCCACGAGTTCACGAGAAGGAACGATATTTTCGGACTCACTCACTACCCTTCCGACAGCAGGCATTTCTTCCGACCCGACGGAAGGGTACCTTCGTGGGAAGAGTACTACATAGGTCCTGTCCATGGCGAGAAGCCTGTAATGTACTGCCACGCTCACGAGGAGGGTGTGTGGGAGCACTCCATCAGCCCCAAAGAGCTGCACATCCCCGTCTACAGTGATCAAATTGTGCGGTTCCAATTCTCCAAGATGTGCGAGCACTGGAAGTCTGAAATCCACGGTCAAGGGAAGCCACCATTGCTGCTTCTCAGCATTCAAGGGCGGGACGGCCGCAAGGAGGACATGATACCGATAGAGACAGATGGCTATTGGCATTGGGTCGACGTCAACGCCATTGACCTAGGTGCGCCGGGTCAGAGCGTCAGTGTGGCCATGATCACGACCATCGACGGCAAGGATGCCCGGGGAGTATCAGCCAAAGAGTACCTCTCGAAAAAGGGGAGGTGTGGTATGAGTTGGACGTATCTAATGAAGTGGGAACTCATTTAAGGCGAGTGAGCATATAAGAGAGAAAAATGGAAGTTGTAGTAGTGTTGATGACCGTGACGGCCGGAGATTATTTTGATATAGCTAATGCTTAATGCGGTTCTAGAATCACGGCGCGTGATTCTTGAGACTCTTTTGGGTTAACATAACGTCATTCTACCATGTCTTGTGAGTACTTATGCCTCAGTGTCACATTGCTTGCGAAGCATTTAAAGACGAGACTGTGCCCAATTGTGCTCTGAGCTGGTTGGTGAAAAAACCAGCTTCGTGGACACAATGCAACGCAAATGTTGACAACCCATAGATCATCTCCGGCTATTAACTCCGCAAGCGGATGACGTTCTTGGAAATTGATGCCAGCAAGGTGATCAGCGGCACGTTAATGAGCCCCCGCAAAACGTGGTCTTACCCTGATCCCAAGGCGTCGTACTTTGGCAGCCAGGTCAGTGCGATGCTGCGAATGACAGCAGAAGCTGCCGACCCGGAGATGGCAAAGGTCGCGCACGTATCGATGGCAACGAGCCTAAGGATGTGCTAACATAACAGTTACATCGCGCCGCCGAGGTCGGAAGATTGAGGATGGGTGCCCCAATTTCAGAGGAGATGAAGTGCGCTATCCACCAGCCGGGCTAGAGAAAGATGCGGCTCGGCCTTGTTCTCATTCGGCCTTTCCTGCCCAGAGGAACCTCCACCGGTTCTTACGAAAGTCGACCATCTTTTCGACGTCGACTTCGACGCTTAGGAGAGTGAATGCGGAGAGCCCAGTTACAACTCATAACGACAAGGAAGACTAGGACCCGGGGGGGGGATAATGAATAATTAAGGTTCACGATAGGACGGTTGAATGGACTGAGCAAACAAGGTTTTTGTGACCTTTTTCCCGACCTTCAATCCATCTCCCAATCACACGCAGGAATGGAGTCTGCCCCCATATCCGTAGTAAGCTCGGCGACATGCCAAGCTACCGCGGAACGCAGTGTTGGATCTACTTCGATAACATAAGTAAAGGTGAAGGGGGGGTCCAGCGTAATGGTAACGATCATCAAGAGATGGAAAAGGACATCTGCTCGATGAGGGAATGATCCGAGACCTGACAGTTCATCCTTTCCCCCATCCCACCAATGCCCAGGGTAGGGAGGGAGGAAGGAGGGCTGCATGCAGTGTCTATTCCGCGTTCCACCTTGAGTTCGGCGTCGCCCCTTGGCGGGTTGGTACTCAGGGTTCTCAGCTCTGTAGCCCTCTGTCATCAAATCGTTCATGGTGGGGTTGTGAATGAGAAGGAGCTAGGTTCCGGGGGGGTGACAGAATCTGGACGGGAGGGTCACTGGCGTTCGTGGGGTTGTGGGGGTGTCGCATGCTTGATTTGGATTTCGTAGAAGTTATTGAGCGGGATTCTCGTGGGGTTCGTTGGAGAGCCAGGGACTGAAGGTGAAATAGTATCCAGTCTTATGAATCAGTTGTTGGACGCGATTGGGGTTGGCAGGAGAACGGCGTTATGCGGGTTGGGAAAGTTCGAGATCGTTTCCGATTGGGGTTTTCTTCTCGCACTTATGACTTCGGGTAAACTTGCATGTGAAGGTTCACTATGCAATATGTCCAAACATGTCAAAAACCCAACTTTGGTTTAATCATACGTGCCAAAGCGATGGCAGTGCTCCGAAGCCGTTCAATGCAGAGTGCAATTAACTTGCGCCCGGATCTATCGTCCTGCTTATTGTCGGTATCCAATCTTCCTTTGGTTGAGTTGTGGCAGTCCTTCCTTTCAACTCCAACCTTGATGAGAAACCCAAACAACAACAACAACAACAACAACAAGACAAAGACAAGGGTGGACGGGACGTGGATGATGGAACGAAAGTCTTCCCAGACGAAGCGTCAACCTCTGCTCCAACTGTTTATAGAGTATAGCCGTAATTTCTGTACCAAGCAGTCTTTTGGTCACCGTCTTCCACCTCCGTCCGAATGGAGAAGTTAGTTACTGCCCGTCTCCAACAGAGGGAATCTTCTATCACAAAATCAGGTACAAGCTACCATCCACAATGCACAGCCAGCCCAGCGGAGTGGGGGTGGGGTGGGGTGGGTGAATGTGGGCCACAAGTTCGAGACCCGACCCTCTTTCTCCAAACCCACTATGCACGCTAAAGCTCCGATACCTCCCTCCTGCAACGGTGTCCCGTCGCAAAACTCCAAACTTTCAACCTGCAACTTCGTCACCGTGGGGGGGTGGGAAAAAAGCTTCCAAAGCTTTAACCCGAACGTGCACTCATCAATTCATGCCTGGCGCGCGCGCAATGAATGGAGTTCGCTACAAATACCAGCTACACACACAATCATCGCCTAAACAACTACCGATTCATCCATAATCATCCAGCGCGCACGACAGGCGCATCGCGACAATGGCCTCCTCCGCGTCCACCACCCTCACCCGCACCGAAACCCTCAGCCTCAGCTCCCTTTCCCTCGCCGCCCTTGCAGTTCTCCTCAACACCTTTCAGGGCGATGGCGAGCCCCTGATAGCGTCTCTAGCCCTCTCCGTTCTGGCCTTTGCCCTCGCCTACTCCATGATCCGCTGGCTTGGTCCCGTCTTCGTCCGCGCTGGCTTCAAGGGTCGCGACCTCTCCAAGCACCACCGCCCCGAGCTTCCCGAGTGCATGGGCGCCATATGCGCTGCCGTCTACCTCCTCGTCGTTATCGTCTTCATTCCCTTTCCTTTCTACAAGGACATCGTTGCGGCCACTAGCGGTGGTGGAAATAGGGATGTTGTCCTTCAAGTCGAACATGTTCAGCAGGGCCGCTTCCTCCATCGGTTCCCTCATAGCAAGGTTTGTTTTTTAACACACATACACACACTCTCTCTCTCTTGTCTCTCTCTTGTAAACGGAAACCTAGTACTGACTATATTTCTCCATGCAGCTCGCATCGTACCTCTCCGCCATCATCTCCCTCCAAACCATCGCCCTTCTCGGCATCGGCGACGACCTCTTTGACATACGCTGGCGACACAAGTGGTGGATCCCCGGCCTCGCCTCCGTACCCATCCTCGTGATATACTTTGTCGACTTCGGTGTCACCTCCATCGTCATCCCGATCCCCCTCCAGCCCTACCTCGGCGAGCTCTTCGACCTAGGCATCCTCTACTACATCTACATGTCCTGCGTCGCCATGTTCTGCCCCCAGTCCATCAACATGTTGGCCGGCATCAACGGCATCGAGGTCTCCCAGTGCATCGTCGTTTCGCTCCTCCTCGTTCTGAACGACTGCCTCTACCTACTCACCCCATACCCCCACCCGGCCACCGACTCCCACCTCTTCTCCCTATACCTCCTCCTCCCCTGGCTCGGCGTCTCCTTCGCCCTCGTCCTTCACAACTGGTATCCCGCCAAGGTCTTCGTCGGCGACACTTACTGCTACTTCTCCGGCATGGTCTTCGCCACCGTCGGTATCCTCGGCCACTTCTCAAAAACCCTAGGCCTCTTGCTCGTCCCCCAGCTCTTCAACTTCCTCTACTCCACTCCGCAGATCTTCGGCCTCGTCCCCTGCCCTCGGCACCGCCTTCCGCGCTTCAACGCCCGTACCGGCATGCTCGAGCCGAGTGTCACCCCTTGGGCCCCGGACCGCCAACCCCGCCCCCTTATCGCCCAAGCCCTCCACCTCCTCCACCGCCTTCGCCTCCTTCGCGTCACCGTCGACGACAAGGGCCGCTTCGTCGAGTCCTCCAATTTCACCCTCCTCAACCTTTGGCTGGTCTGGCGCGGTCCCCTTAGGGAAGACCGCCTCGCCTGGGAGGTCACCTTCCTCCAGGCCTTTGTCGGTCTCTTCGGTCTCTTTGTGCGTCATCGCCTTGCCCTGCTCATATTCAAGGAGGATAATTGGGGCATGACGACCAAACAATACTGAAGCCCCCTTTCTTTTGATTTCCCCTTTTCGGTCGAGACCACATGAATTAAAGTGGTCTTCCATTTCGTTGTGAAAATCATCTTGTAATGAGAGCCAGCCTTACTTACCACATCTCCGGGTCCGTATTTCATCCCGGATAATTTTTTTAAGCTTCTCAGCTTCTTGATATCACGCGGTGGCCGTATCGATAGGGATGGATATATGTGTCATACAACCAACATGAAGATTGAGATACCCTGTGAGAGTACTTCCCAGCTGAACGGAGTGTGTGGGAATGGATTCCGGATAGAGGAAGACAAGTGTGAAGATTGACTCAGCTCAGCTTCACGTTAGTACTCGAGAGACGAAAAACCGGCAAGGTGGTAGGCAGCGGAATAGCCGCGCAATGCATCCATTCGATCCCTCTTGTCATCATGGGACTCTGGGCAAAAGCCTGGTTGCCCGAAGGCGCTCTCGCCTGGCCAACGAGCCTATAAATACACAAAAGATTGCCACATCTGGCAAAAAAAAAAAAAAAAAAAGGAGTATCTTTTCACCCGAGCCTAATACCTGCCATTCGTAAGGGGAGTACTTTCCCCTACACCCTTTCTTTACCTTACGCCAAACCCCCAAAGATTGTCGCCCCCGGTAGACGAGTCAGAACCGAACAGTGCATTTTTTTCCGTCAGTGCCTTTTGTCCTTGGCTCTTCCAAATAGAAACGAAACACATAGCTCGAGACATTTCTGACAAGTGCTGACCAGAGCCGAGATCACCATTTCCCGTTCCCTTGTCCGTCGCTGCCCTAACGCCGAAATCGATCATCAAACCGCCACCGGTGCCTGGCTACGTTTTGAAAGTATTTAAAGGGGAAAGATAAAAAGTGGTCGTGTCGTCCTGAAAGCAAACATGAACCGGTTCTATATATGTTACAAAGAGTGATTTACTGTCGCCGCCGTGGTGGCCATGGGGTTGAGAGTGTTTCCCTGACCTGGCGTCAACACATCGGCGCCTTTCTCCGTCGATGGAGAATCAACAATGGTATCGAGCATCGGTTTAGAATCTTCAAGGCCTGGCAGTGTTGTCTTAAGTCCAACAGGCTTGGCTGCCGCGGCCTTATTCATTCTGCTCTTGGTGTAGTCGCTGAGACTCAATTTCTTCTTGACGGGGCTTGGATTCGCCACCGCGCCGTTAATCGCAGAGGACGCGAACGAGGGGGGGATGTTGCCCGTCGAGAATGGAGATTGCGCTGTCGTCGAAGCCGACGGCGTTGTCGCGCCTTGGGATCCCGCAGTCGGGCCATTAAAGGCAGGGACAGGGGGCACTTGTACCCGCAGCTCCGGGGACTTGATCTTTAATGGGCTGCTTGTACCATTGGATTGCGCCTCAACACCTCTCTCAGTCTGGATAGGGGATTTGGCTGTCCTGGTTGGTGAGCTTGTAGGAGCATCCGGCATGGAAACGTCTCCCACTGACGACACGACGGGAGACACGACTTGGCCTTCGTCATTGGTGTCCTTCGATGGCGTAGGCGAGCCCATGAGAGGCTTGTGGTCGATCGCCAAATCAACATCCATGGGCGTAGGCTCCTGGGCGCAGGGCAACGGAAGTGACCTGCGTCTTTCGGCCTCGTCGCATCGTAACCGGTGACGATTGTTCAGGAGACGCTGGGAGAGAGAGATAATGCGACGCCTTGGTTTTGGGGTCTGCATCGGCTCGCTGTACCACTCACCCTCTACAGGATCAGTCTGAACTGAAGCATCGCAGTAGACAGGTCGTGGCGACGCTGAGAGCCGCCTAGACTGTGTGGAGATGGACCCGATCCGGGACGTGGGCGCCTTGAGAGGGTTCTGTCCAGAGGCCGAGACACCGCTGGTAGGAGAGTTGGATTTGCTCCTCGACGTGCCCGCATCAACGTAAGTTCCTGTACCAGTGGACGCGTTGCTGGTTGAGTTCCTCTGTTTAGGCTTAGATCCAGTGCCGTCAGACGAACGCTTCTTCTTTCGCGGGGGCTGCTGCTGCTCCATGCGTCGGAAAGAATCCTCAACCATCTGGACTTTCCGTTTATCTCTGTCCGTGGGCTCCGTCAGAATGCCTGGTTGGTCAAGAGAGCCTTGGCGCAAAGGTGTTCTGTCACGACTGGGCGGTTTGCTGCGTTCAGATGCCGATCGGGCATCGTTGTCGACTTCATCATGGTGACCTTCGCTTGCTGCTCGACTGTTTGTGGCATGACCAGTGCTGGTAGGGGAGATGGTGTGCGTCTTAGGCTTGCGCGGCTTCTTCTTGCTGGGAGGTCGAGATTGAGCCTTCGCTTGGTGTTGTCGATGGAAGCGGGCAAAGGCGCAGTTGGCACCTAGGTCACACGCACACCCGCCATACTCCGAGAGTATGCGGTGGATCCAGCCAGATATCCGTTGGTACTCAGCTTCGTCCATCTCAGGCTCGTTGTGCGCGTGTGCATCATCGTCGCCCAGCCCCAGAAGATGAAGCATACGGGCGGTCACCTTCTTAGGTAATCGGAAGTCCCAGGGCAGTGTAATCTGCTCGTTGGCGGCAATGTGGCGATCGCTCACAAGCCAGAAGTGGTACTCCGATTGGCCCGACAGATATGTATCCAATACCGCGTTGGGCTTGCAACTCCTGCGAACGAAGCGAGCCATCGAGCCTTCCCTTCTCGTGTCGATGTATAGCGGCAGCATTGGGTGGAAAAAAACGAAGGGCAAAGGCGATGAAAGTTCTTCCCATAGGTTGTCAGGGTCGGCGCAATAATCTTTCTGGAATCCTATCACACCGTTGAGCTCGATCAAGGGCACGTCCTTTTCTATGGCAGCGGGTGTCGCAAGGAATTGCCATCGCAATATTGTATCGGGTGCGACGGGAAGCTTCTTGCTCTCCACGTGCAACTGGCGCTTCCGTGTGTCAATGTCTTTGGGCAGTTTGGCAAACACGTCGTTGAACTCTTCGCCGGTTTCCTGCCGCATGCGATCTGGTTCACGAAGCCAAAGCGAAAGTGTATTAGAAACAAGGAGACTGGCGAAAGAATTGATTTGCGTCAAGGGGACTTCGGCTTCCTTAATCATGGACAAGAAGCCTTCCGAGTAATTGTGTATTTGAAAGTCGCTCGGAAGATCCGGTGGAGTCGTTGCAGGGCTGGGAGGGTGACCATTTGGTTGAGAACGACCGTTTCCGTAAGAAGGGCTCCGCTTTGGATTTTGGGAACTTATCGACTGAGAAGGTCGATGGGACGTTTTGGCCTTTTTGGGCGGGTGAGGATGATCGCTCGGACTTCCGTGCTTTGCGCTCTCTTGGCCAGGAGGGTGGCCATTCAATTGCAAATCGCTCGGCTTGGGTTTCTTTTTGTGGCTTTTGGAGGGTGGTCGTTTGACCTTTTTGTCTGGCGTGTCCTCTGTGCTGGGACCGTTTTTGAGTCGACGGGTACGCTCGATGGCCTTCTGTCGATCAAGGGGACGGGGCTTACAATCAGCACAAGAGTGGGCAAAGTCCTCCCGGAGAGCCTCCTCGCGGCTGTTGGGATAGAAGCAATCGATGTGCTGCCAGGTATCGCACGTCTCGCAATAAATCGTGTTTCCATCGTCATCAGAGAAGTTGCAGATACACTTGATGGTGTACGGCTCTTCTTCCTCTACCGTCTCGGCCTTGCGTGGAACACCGTGGGTTGAGACTGGTAAGCTCGGAGCGAAGAGGGTCTGACTAGGAGGCGCGATCTGCGTCGACAGTGGCTGCAGCTTTTCGGTCATAATCTAAATCTGCCTCGTGAAGGGGATTGGAGTCGAGGTGTGCGTATCCTATTTATCGTTGCGGCCTGGGTAGCATGACGACGCCTGTCTAGACGCGCTAAAACAGACCGCCGATACAACCGCAGGGATCAAGAGGCAGGGTGTTGTTGGCATTCGTCGGGGGACGATGTATGATCAGGTCAGTCGAGAATTCGCCGGGAGGTAGAGCGTGGAAGGTGACGGGGGCGATCTGTGTCGGACCAAAGAGCAGGCCGTCGAGGAGGCGATAAATCGTAAAATCAAGTACTTGACAAGTCGGCGGCACTCCCCTCGTAAAGATTATAAGGTGTCGACACGTCACGAGTTTGTCTTGTGTACGTGGGAGGGAAAAGTTTTCGAAGAAATCGCGAAGTGGTGGCCCCGAACCGGGTCAAGAGGGCAGACGAGATCGAGAACAGGGTCAAAGGATGCGCCTCGTCGAAGTAGAGGAATGGAACGGACCGAGTAGGTGTGTCGAGTCGATTAAAGTGAGGTAGGGCAAAAAATCTGAGAGTAATCATCCAGGAGCGAGGGAGAACCGGGTGATTTGGATCGAGTGGATGAAGAGGGAGAAGAGATTGGAAGAGAGGAGGAGAGGGGGGCACGACACGAAGGAGGGAGAAAGTTGGATGGGTCCCCAAGGAAACAGTAGTTAGGTAGTAGTAACAGCAGCGGCAGCAGCAGCAGCAGCACCAGTGCAGTAGGTGCGTGTGGTGCCGTGCTGTGCGGTGCGAGTTGAGAGCGAGACAAGTCCCAGTGCCAGGAGCGTGCAGACCAGAAACCAGGCCAAGCCAAAAAGAGAGAGAGAGAGAGGAGAGAAGGAGGGCGAACGGGACTGTGACTACACTGTCAAAGAGAGTGTGGACTGGCAAGCACCTTGTGTTCTGGTGCGCGTGCTGGCGGACTGGGCGGCGGATGGGGAAGGGGATGAAGAGGAAGGAGGAGACAGAATGGGATTCTGAGGGAAGAGGGTGCTAAGGTGTGCGCTGAAAGCTGGGATGCCGCCGGGTGCACTTTCTTAGCATTGCCCCCTCCAAGGGTTCGGGGGGTTCCATTGCCGCAGGAGGGCCACCGGAAGGCGACGGGAGGCAATCCTATGCAAGCAGACAGGGCAGAGAGAAGAGAGAAAGAGAGCGCAACGTTGGCTTGTTAGTCGCTAAGGCTGATTGGGAGGAGCACTAGCTACCGGCCAATCAGCCAGCTAGCACAACACAGCCTGCTGGTAAACCTACCTGTGCCTAGCCTCACCTTTGGTCTGTCTTTCTCACATAGAGAAAGAGAGGGAGTAGAGCCGGCTGGACCTGAGGGGAAAGGGCAAGAGAGAGGACGAGACCCGACGTGACGAAGGGGGGAGGAGGGAAGGAGGGACGGGAGAGAAAAGCCAAAGCCCGTGGGTAAGAAAAGACAGGGTACGAAGGTACCAGTACTTGCTTGAGCGCTAGACCCGAAAGGCGGTGGGCACAATTGACATGAGTGGCTACGGCAGTCTAATCAGCCCTCTAGCGCAGAAACTGGATAGATGCCTAAGGCACCTAAGGTTTCAGGCCGCAACCAGGCAGAGAGACCCCTCGTCTCTCCCGTCTGATGAGGGACTGAAGACTGCCTAGCAGCTCTCCGCACCAGGTAGCGGTAGCCCTGATGGTCAGCCAGCAAGGAGAGGAGGAAAAAAAAATGAAACTTCCAAGTATGAGGTGAAAGAAGAAGCAAAATGCTTCCCATAATAAGATATCTAGGAAGTGGATAAGTACTTTCAATGACACATGGAAGAGAAATGACCGTCAGATCAAATCAGGAAGTAGAGAAAAGACATGTAGGGTTGTTCTGACCGTCTGTCTTGTTGATGAGAACGGGTTGCAGCCATGGCATGGTAAGTTTCGTCGGGGCTGATGTGAACAACAAGAGAGAGGAGAGAGAGAGAATCAAGAGGGCGAACAACCGTGAGATTGACGGGCGGGAGGCGGAGGGACAGGAGGCGGCATGCAAAGATTTAATGAGTAATAAAAGATAGCAGTTGGGGGCGGTAGAATGTTGGTTCATGTCTTCGTATTGGTGGTAATTGGCAAAAGGACCCTCTTTGGTTTGGCCCTACCATGACGGGGGAGTGGCCGATGAACAGGACAGAACAGATGGAACTTGGACTGGCACGGGAGAATGCTGCCGAATGAGAGGCAGAGACGGCGAGCGGCGCAACGGTGCAGAGTACGGTACGGCTTTCATCAAGGGGAAGAAATAGATGAATTCTAGGTACGCAGCGCACCGTACCGAAAGACAGACGGAAAATGAGATGCTGTTTGCCCGTTCGTTTCTGCGCAGAAGAATTGACGCAGGCGTGGCTTATGCAATGGAAGTTGGAACCTTCCTGAAAGTACCGTCGATGTCTGGCCTGGACAATACGGAATTGTGGTTTTTTTTTTGTTTTCCCCAATGTGCACCTCTTAAGCAATGCCGTCCACCGACGTTTGAATATCAGCATGGATGTATCGTTAATTGGTCGGCCAGCATTTTACGACTGAGAATGGGAGGGTTCCCTGCCTTTCATTTTTCCTTGGGGGAACGGGGATGGGGGATAGACATAACTCTTGGCAAGCAATGCAGCTACAGTACGTCCGTATTTGAAATAGGACGTGTTATGAGCGACGTCTCCGTATCGGGGCCGTTGTGAGAAATGTACCTTGGCTACGTTTTTCGACCAGGTGGAGATCATCCTCGAGGGCCCGTCGCGGTTGCTATATACGTACACAGTACGTGTGAGTCACCTTTCATGTCTCTGGGCACGGTTGGGCGACTGGAAGTGGGGCATCTCCCGGTTGGGGAATTCAAGTTTCAGGCGCCAGGGGTGTCAGGCAGCTTGTTGTTTGGATGGACAAGGGGGCCAGGGCATCGGGGACGCGTACGACAGATGAGAGTGTTCCAAATCAGAGAAGAATGCAGAGAAGAAGCGGTCGCCCAATTACGCTTGTTGAGCTCGCCGCGTTCACCGCGCTGCACCATTTTCCTCGAGCGACCTCTGTCAACTTGGCCCTCGAAGGGTCTGTCGCCAAAGTCCCTGAGCCGTGGTGTACCTGGCCAGCGGCAGACCAACATGAGAGCTATTGGAATGGGGTTTTCCAACTGAAGTACCTATCACTCGTTGCCTGTCACTCGTTGCCTGCCACAACTACCAAGGTACCAACCTTATATCAATCAAGCCCGGGTTGGGTTTTGCCTCCTAAGTGCCCAAAGTTTGTACATGATCACAGAAGGTACGCTACCTGCCTCGCTCACATCAGGCATCCTAAGACACAACGGACTGCAAGGCGTCAGGTAGCCTCGAGGTCCAAGTACCCTGTTGAAGTCCAACTCCGAAGAGGAGAGCTCTGGGGGAACCTTGCTGTAACACCTGCATCTGCTCAAGGGACACAAAGTCTCATCATCGGAGAGTGGTGGACCTGAATGCAACGACAATTCTGAGCTCAGAAAGCTCCCTCGAGGCAAAGCATCTCGCTATCACTCCGCTGATTAGTCTGGTTGGACTTTTGACAAATGCTTACGGGGCTCCTCACCAGGCACAGAGTACGACGTCCATGTATACTGGGCAAGCGTTATCACGGAGCCCGTCTTATCGCTCCTCTGACGGCCAAGGCACGTTGTGCACCCTAGTCCGCACTATGCAGTCTTGCATGACTTCGACGTCGGTGAACCGACTTTTCGGCGATTCAGATAGCCAATTGTGTTGTTCACTGTCCACGATTGTGAGCCCTTACTGGATCGTTGGGTGAAGTTGACGTCGCCTGCAGGGGGGAGAATGATGATGACTGCAGCATTCGAATCGATAAAACATGTCTTTTCCACTATTGCGGTACGCAAGGCCAATTTGAACATGATGCTGCCATCATCCGTCCTCAGTAAGCCCTGTGTGTCTTGTGCTAACGAAGACGGGGACGGAAACTGTATGTTGCACGCCATTGGATGTCATCATCACCACACGAAGCTTACTTGCTGCTCTCTCATGATCTTGGCACTAAGAACGCAGTGTCATCCCTCCCTTCCCACCGTCATCGACTCACATTGACCCTCCGGATCTCCCCTTTCAACGCCACGGCGACGATTCACCAGTTGACTGAGCCTTGTCAATTCGTCCTCCACCCCAAGCTACCCCGAGACTACAACCCCCTCTTCAAGAAAGACTGAATGGTCTTCCAGAGCTCGGTACACGACATGCTGCCTTGAACTTTACCTTGCGCGACACTCGGCATGGGGGGATTAATGGTTTCTCGAGCTGCTTCTTGGGTGCCATCCATCATCATCCCCTCGTAAGTCATTAGCACACAAGTATCGGTACTTTGGCCTCTAGTCAATGCTCTTCTCCATCTCAATTCCCAGCTATCAGCAGCGCAGTTGCGCGCACTTCGAGATGCAACCACGCGTTGCGCCCTTTACGTCCTATGGTTGGTTGCCCAGCAGAGCGGCGAATCAAACTACTGTACGGATTTTGCAGCACATGAACATGCACCATTGTTGCGCGCTGTGATTTCGGGTATCTTTGGTAGCTCGTAGCGTCCTGTTCCTGAGTTCTGAACCATACGGTTAGCGAAAGACGCTTTCTGCTCGCTCGTCTTCGCCTCTCCCGCTGATTCTCTCCTACCTGGCCGAAGACAGAACAAAACAGACGAGTCGCAACATTAGATCCTCGCCTATGCAAGCAGGCAGACAGGCTCAACATGATTCACGGCTGCGGCTGGGTTGACTAGGATCTCCCTGTTTGTAATAGCATTTTCGAGGCCTGGCAAAAGTATGCAACACTGATTGCCAGGGCTACCGCTGAGGCGGAGGGCAATTGATTGCTGTTCCCCAACGTCCAAGCGGGTTGGCGCTTCGTTTACAACTCACTCGAGCCCTTTTGAAGGTGCCGACCACCAGCGCTATCACTCGACGCCAACGTGGTTGGATCGGGAGGTCCAGTCGACGTTCGACAGCTGCACTCTGGTGCGGTACAATCTCCCGCCACAGTGAGATACCACAACGCATGAGGTGGCGTGGCACCTGTTGTGGCTGCCTGTTTTGCTCAGCCATCACCCACGCTGTAGTACAACTTCTCGAGTCGCGGATACCATTTGTCCAATCATGAAATCGGCGCATTTGGTGAGCTGGGGGGATACCAACTTTATTGGATTAAGAAACGGATCAAGCATCCTAGGGACCTGACACGGCGCCTGAAGGGGCCGTCGGCTTCTGACAACTTGAAAAAAGACCCTGAAGATGGGAAGCGGCCGATCATTTGGCGTTTCCGTTGTGGAATCATCTGTTGGCCTGCTCGGGAGTCATCCACGAGACCAGAACGACCAAGGATCTTCCAGTGTTATTGCATCGTCGAATTGTCCCCAGCTGCATTCCTCTACATGGGCTCCCGCCATCGCAAATGGTCGAGGACGACGGTCAAGGCAGATGAGGCAAGGGTGACGGCGAGGACGAGCGCGTGCGCGTGCGCGTGCGAAGGCGAAGGGGCTCGAGCTATAGGTACATAATCCAACGATGTGGCTGGAATTTCCATACTGCTTTGTGTGGCGTGCCAACTCGCAGTTGCGCGCAGACATCAGTTTATCATCACGCCGGCTGGTAGAAGATGGCAGACCTCATAGCAGGTTCAGCGTTCGTACTGCTACAATAAGATTGGTTGTCGCAATCTCAAACCGAGACAAGCTGGGGAGTTGATAACGGCCGAGTGTGGAATCCACAGCTTCAAGGAAAGCGCCGCCAAAAAGTGGGAATTCGAGATGACCCGTGCGTCGTTCAACGCAACAAAAAATGGAGGCAAACGCAGGATCGGTAGGCATCTTGGCGTCAACATGAAGAGGGTTTGAAGACGGGCACGACGGGACAAAAAGCAAACCACAATTCAGGATGGTCTTGGTTACCTTCCTCTACTGTACATAACATTTGATGTTACGGATAGTATACTCATCTCTCGTCATGCACTCAAATGTGTAGCAAAACTGGGGAACGGTGCGTACTATACCTTTGCAGAGTACCTAGCTGGATAAGTTGCTATTCGAATGTCGCCATGGCCGCGGCGGAGGGAAACGGCGCTTGTTCCAACCAGAGGCCCACCCTTGAGGCCAATCAGAGAATCCCGTGACTGCCCCCATGACGTTCTCCCTCCAACCCAGCCCCATCCGCTTCATTGCTCACCACTGCGACCTGCGAACCAGAGCCACTTGCAGGAACCACTTCTCCATATCACCTACCAGCCATCTCTCGACGCTAAACAATACAGTCGAGCCTCGGACGTCCCAAGAACATACCAACCTGAACATAGAATCATCGAGACGGTGGAATCATCAACCCGTTCAAACGACCGAAAAGAAAAAAGAGAAAACATCTTTCCCTCTCGAAAAAGTCTTATCCTACGGAACCTCTCTGCCTGACATGAGGTTCGCCACGGCCGTCATCGCCTTCCTATCCGTCGGCCTCGCGCCGGCCGGTGCCAGTGTCCTCGTCCAGCGGGATCAGTCCGTTATCATCAACGACGACCTCAAGGTTCCTGGCGACTCGCCTTTGCAGCTCTGCGAGAAGGACCACGGCAAAGACATTGTCACGATTGACAGCGTCGATCTCAACCCCAACCCCCCTCAAGCGTACGTTTTCTTGCATTGTTGATGATATTGTCAGAAAGGCCTTGTGAAACAAATGGCTTGCTAATACCGTGCTACAGCGGACAGGAGCTCGTGATCAAGGCCTCCGGCACCGTGAAGGAAAACATCGAGAAGGGCGCCTATGTCTTGCTGCAGGTCAAGTATGGCCTTATTCGCCTTATCAGCACCAAGGCGGACCTCTGCGAGCAGATTGAGAATGTCGATCTCGAATGTCCCATCGAGAAGGGAAAATTGACCATTACCAAGTCCGTTGAGCTTCCCAACGAGATTCCTCCTGTAAGTGCGCTCGATGTCTTCGGCGAACACTCGGCTGATTTTCTGCGTAGGGCAAGTACACCGTCTTCGCCGACGTCTACACCGCCGATGATGTCCCCATCACCTGCTTGACCGCGCAGGTCGTCTTTTCCCGCAGCAACAAGAAGAGCTTCTTCAGCTTGGAACTCTGAATAATCACAAGCATTACGATGGTTAATGATGACGCGGTCATGGCTCACAGTTACACGTAGCGACACATCCAGAATGAAAGACAGGGAGCGGTTGTTGATATTATCTCATAGCACGGCTTAGCATTAGGGACAGTTGGAATACCTTTGCCGCGCTCATCTCCCTTTCGTGAGATAGATTTATTCTTTTTTGGGTCCTCTTCCGATTTCTTTTACTTCTCTGCGTAGTAGTAGCGGCATAATGATGCGTACGTACATATGGGAAGCGGTGCTAGACATGTAACTCGCAAATTATTTCACAATGCGCCGGCGTGGTCCATCTTTAGTCTCCTTAGTCTGGCTTTTCTGCCCGTACGCCATCTCACGCTCGTCCCGCAGCGTCGATTCCGATAAAATCGTCAGTCCCAGTCATCTATTCGCCAAACAGACGACGCACTCTGCGTAGAACGCTATCCTTCTCTGGGTCGTATGGGTGGTCCTTGCTCGGAATCTCCAGAACGGTCGGGAATGCGGCCGTGTAGGTATCAATGCGGTGTCTTATGCGGTCGGCAATCTATCCTTCCAAGTTAACACATGTTCTCGTTGTGTCTCTCATCTGTGGTCCTGCGAGGGCATGACTGACGTGCTGGTTGATCAAAACGATACCAATATCCTTCCTGGTCGTGAACGAGTCGAACGCCGACTCGATCGCGGCGGTATCGGTCTTGCTGTCTACCACCAAGAAGTTTTTCTGCTGGTCGGCGCCCGTGCTGACGTGCTGTAAATCTTGTCAGTCTTGCCTTGAAACTGAAGCCGTAAACATCGTGAGGATGCGCACCCCGATGCCCGCGAGGAGGAGGCCGGTGACCGAGTCCTGGGGGTGTATTGGTCAGCGTATTCTTACTTTTTGAGTTCTCTTTCATCATAGACGTAGCAGGGAAATGACATACCTCGTCGCCGATGACGGCAAGGAACTCTCGGTTCTTGGAATCTGCTTGCGAAGCCATCCTGGTGCTTGTGCGGGTTGTAGGAGAGCTTGCGATGTACCAGGAGGTTTGACGAGCGGCGATTGACGTACTACCTTGATTACCTCACCATGCCTACCTGTAGCCCGGGCTGTTAGTGCTCCTACCCAGGCACTACCTGCAGAAGCATCAGTTACTAACAGGTACAAACGCTTGTGCCAACCCCCCACCCCATGGTGTAGGTACGTATACATCATTCTCCCATAATACGAAGTGCAAGGGATGCGCCTGGATGATGGAATCTTTACCTACCTTATCTTAGCAATGTTGTAGTATCTAGATATTTATGGGAATGGAATACTTCTGTGTCCGATTTAAGTTGGTTCCTATCCTTTTACTACCTTAATGGCAGCGTGCTTTCAAGAGACAGACATCACTCCTAGTTAAAACAACTCATAAACAACACAGTACAAACATACCGTCGCGACGCGGAATGACCGACTTAACCCTTTCGGGATACCACAACCATCTTTAAGAGCATAACCTCTTTAAAGCCATATAGAAAGCTCCACTGTCCTAGATTCTATCCACATTGTACCTCCTCTACCCCTGTCCACAGCTCCTGCCGGCGGCGGGACAACCTCCAAAAATCAATAGACGGGTTCTTTGTAAACAATTCCACCCCTCTCACTTCGCGACGACACGAACAAGGTCCCTGTCGCTGCCTCGACCTTCGATTTCGACACAACGGCCAACAGCCCATCAACTAGAAATCGCCGTCGATGAGACATTGAAGAGCCTGCGAACCAGACGACATGCCGCGTCTAGTACGAAAGAAACCGCTCTCCGAGCGCATTAAGGCCATGCTCAACCCAATGGACTTCTTGCTGTGGCTGTCGGAAGAACTTGAGACTAGGGATTGGGATTCAAAGGCGCTGGGAACACAACTTGGTCTCGGGCTCAACTTCGTCTTTCTTCTTGCCAGAGCTAACAGCGTGGCGTCGGAAGCCGAAGATGACGTCTTCAACGACGCAGGGTCTAGCGGTATTGTTGTATTATTGGTGAGTTTTACGTTGGCTGAATTCTTGCGCATTGTTTGGACTAATTGATTGCCAGGTGCAACCTCTAGTTTGGATCCTTGGCCTCCTCTCTCTTGCCAACGCATTCTATGCCATGACGCGAACGAGGCAATACCGATTATTCCAAGTCAATGTTGAAGATAAACCGCACACTCCGTCCGTACAGCGGGTCAAGGCTAGGTCCGATCCGGCCGCCTCTTCGCCTCTCCGATTGCTGGGCAGTCTTCTGGCCCACGAAACCGCAGAGTCAAGAGCCCATCCGGACAGAGCGCATGATGTATGGGAGCTGAGCGTTTGGGATCCTCTGCCGGCTTCGCTGCAGCTCTTCTGTCTTTTTAGCCCCGGCCATGTCCTGGTCTATGTGATGTTCCTACCACTAGTGCCCTTGGACCCTAGGCCCAGCGTAACGATCTTCAACTGCATCGTCCTACAGATCATGCTCTCGGCTCAGCTCCTCCTCGTACAGTCGCGGTTTGCCCAGCAGATCCGGGATACAGCCATCATCCACAAGGAGGTCCTTCATGAGTACGACACCAAGTTCGTACGACCACGCCTTCACCCGGTTGTTCGCGATGTCGGCACGCAGTGCTCTCCTGAAGAGGCCAATGATGAAGAGTCTTTTGTCGAGTTGGGGACGCCGACGACTGTGATCAAGAAAGAGTTCGTGACTACGCCGAACCCTCATGTGAAGCAGGATCAGCCAGTCCATACCCCACCTACCAGCAGCTTCACTTCTCGCCTTTTCACGCCAGTTGCGAGCCGACGATCCGAGGTTTTCACTCCGGTACCCAGCTCGAGAACTGTCCGTCAGAGCCTCCCGCCAACATATCAGTCTACTTCAACCTCGACGACAATGAATGTTCCGGCCAACGCCGGATCAACGAACTTTGGAGGCAACTTGGGAGTATTCAGCCACGCGAATTCGCCGCTTAAGAAGACGACCAGCTTGAACGAGTTGAATCAAGGCTTCATGTCGCCCCGGAACTCTAGAGAGATGGCCGCACTCGAGCAGCGTCGAGGCAGTCCGCTGAAGCAGTCCGAGACTCGAAGATCGACCGGTTCAGATACGTTAGAAAATGCAAGTGTCCCGACGTACAATCCCTTTGCCAGTGCGAAGAAGAACAGGGCTGTACAGCAGCAGCAGGAGCGGTATCCCTCGAGGTGGTCGGGCTTTCACTAAGCGCCGAATACGCGCCTATGAAGAGAAGTTGCTCCGGCGGAACAAAAATAAACACAATGACTCCAAGGGTTTCACTATTACTTTTTCTTTTTCTTCCTTCCAGCAGCATATGAAGGCGTTAGGCATTTCTCAGGGCGGGTGGTTTATTCAGGCTGGCGTTTTTGATTTAGTCATAATACGAAGTCAAAGATTGGCCCTCAGAAAACGGCTTTACTCGCAACTTCTATAATGGCGATGAGGATGGCAAAGGACTAGATTACGGCGATCGCGTCCAAGTCACTATACACCGTTACAAGGGTGCAGATTGTTACCTCGTCTGAAATAGCAAGAATTACTTCGTCTCTATCGGTACATGTTCTGTCGTAACCACTGCATGCGGGTTCTTAACGATGTCTGACTTGATGGTGTGGTTTGCGATGCGATGAAGCAGCCTAGGGTAGCTGTCGCAACTGTCTAATCTAGCCATCAAGGCCAGATTATACAGTGACATTATGGCGGATTTTTTCTTGAATCCTCCAGCCACGGATTCACATTGCCTGCTGCGTCGGGCATTCCCAATTTTTCCCTGTCGGCTACGCCGGATACGTTTGACCCTTCACCACGAACACAGGACACCTTGTTTGCATTCGTGGCTTCCTCCAAGACGGCGTTCTTTGCTTCACTAACGACTTTTGTTTCAGTGTGCGCTACATATCTCGATAGGGGTTGCACCAGGGACGGCAAATGTACCTTTAATTCACAAAAAGACTATCAGCTGTTGTCTCGAAAAGCAGCCTTTTCAGCAACGAAACCTGGTCACTGCGGTACATACCGGAATGATGTGTGCTCTGACTTGAAGAATCAGATCTGGGAGGTAACTTACAAGGCGCTCCTTCACCGCTCACTCGCTATCGCTCTGTGTTCAACAAAGGTCTGCATCAAATATTGTAGACCCCTGGATGACCTCGACTGATGATCCCACCATTCGGGAAGCGGCATATGACGGATGAACAACTCGTCAAACCACTCCCCAGCGAGTCTTTCAAGCTCCCGGGTATGATGCGTCATACAGTTTGCCAGATTTGGGCATGCCCTTCCCCTAGAGGAGGCCTCAGGGTTTCTGATAGACATCGTCTTTGCATGCTCATACGCGATTTTTCGCAGCCTGAAACGATTCGTGGGTGCTTCACATATATCCTCGAAACCGTTCTTGTCGAGCAGGTTCGCAACGACCACAGACAGAGTCTCTAGCTTCGGAAAGTGGAACACGAGACACCATGCTAGCAGGTCCAAATGCTCTCGGCCGCCCGAGATTGCCAAGTGACGTGTTTCCTGGAGTACTGGCTCGAAGGCGTCTTCGCTGGTGAGGTCGTCCAATTCTAATGTGCCTGTGCTCTGACAATATAGGATATCCAGCTCTGGGAAATAGGGGCGGAAAGGCACGGGACATTGCGCTGCTTTGGAGTCCGTGAAGGTGATTCCGCTGACCTTAGAATGTTGTACGAAACGACGAGACTCCTGACACACGTGCATGAGAACCGGGTACGCAGTGTAGACAACCAAAGACTGGGCTGCATCTGTACAGGAATCCAGTTCGGGCCGCGCAACGCATACTTCTGGCTCATCCTCGGGAAGTGAGAGTGACCAAATGATGGTTCTGATCTCGGGAGGCAAGTCCTCAAACAAAGCCATATTTGACTGTGGCTGTACTGTGCTTAATATTCCAAGAGGAGCCGCGAATAGGAAGGAAGGGGACACGGCGGGCGAGACACAGAAGGGACGAGAAGACAGGTTAAAGTCTCGAGGCCTGCGGAAGGAGCGCACTGAAGATTCGGGAATGCAAAGACATTTGCCTTCGAAGTGAATAGGGGTCGGGTGCAGGAACGATCTTAAAATGAGACGAGGTACCGTGCGGGTGCGGTTAGACGGTATTGGTCATTGAAAATCTGTCATCCCCTCTGCACAAGGATGTCCCTTTCCTAACTTCAACCTACTAGTTCGAATCCTCCAAGTCGTCACAGGACATCCCTGGCAGCATAATCACCTTTTTCAAGACTGTAATTGTTTGTTTGTTTTCTTACCTCCGCTACAGCATCTTTACACCAGAACCCTGTGGAAAGAACGATGTCAGCTCAATCCGCGCCTGCTGCTACTCAAGATTCTCAGGCACCGTCGTTTCGTGTCTTGCCTCAGACAACCAAAACACAGAGATCAGACGGCTCCGGTCAAAAGACGTCTTTGGGAGCCCGTTTGAAGAGTATCTTGCCCAGCTATCGCGCTGAAAAAGGTGGCACCCATCGAAACCAAGGGTACTAGGAGACCCACGAGAAAAGACGCTCCAAATCTGGGCATTCTCCTACCAGCCCCCTTCGACTAGACCGAAGTCCTGATCGGATCACTCGTTGGAACACGGCGAAGGAAACATCTCGCGCTCAGAGGGATCGGTCTTTTGAACGCAAATCTCGCCCTCGCACACCTCAGAGGGCACACACAATCTCCTATGCTCCAGCAGTCAAAGCCTCAGCGGAGGAGACGACAGTGGAACACCGCCGCTTAATCCAATTGGAGAGGAGAAACCTGAAAGAGAGTGGTGATTATCTTGGTGTTCAAGGAATCAACCCTATCACCGGGGAGCTCGATGTCCTGACGCCATCTACAGCCAGTTATAGCTCTGCGTCTTTGGCTCTCGATCAAAAGCTATCATCGCTCCAAAATACGGATGCCCAAGGTCGTGATGCCCGCAGAGGAGCCGCGGTACTGACGGAAGAGGTGACGAAGAAGCTCCTGCAACGTGAGGAAGAAAGGTTCGCAAGGAAAGATCGCCAGAAAGAAGCTATCCAGCGAGAGCAGGGCAACGTTCAGTGGCGGCGACATCGCCAACAGTGGTCATCTGCGAAGGAACCAGTACTCAGCCCAATCCCCCAATCTATCACAAGCATGTCTACTTACGGTATGTCAACGCTCCAACGTCTGGCGAAACCTTGGGTAGAACCTCGACACACTGACCCCAAACTTACCCTGTCTCGCCGGATTTACGTGAAACTTGGTTGACTGCTGACGTTGCCATTCAACGTGAGAATATGACTGACGTGTCTGATAGGTTCAGGAATTCGTACCGCTCGAAGCTCGCCAAAGCCACGGAGAGTGCAAGATCTGCTTCCAGAGGCCTCAAGTGGCCCAGATTTCGCAACTCATTTGACCTCACAAGTCATGGCTGAGGATGAAGGTGCAAATTCTTCGGACACGATCATCCGTACCCCTCATCGAAGACGATCCTTCATGTCTCCGGAACATAGAGAGCACCATGTCGCCTTCAATGAAGAACACAACTCCGAAAAGGGACAGTTTCCTGTTCGAAACAGCAGTCCAGCGGAAAGTGTACTGATGAACAGTCCAATGGTCATGGTCACACCTCCCACCCCTATCTCGAAGCGCCACAAGTCAAGACTCAATCTCCTGGACAAAGAACTGCCTTCGGTGCCCCAAGATTTCGTGAAGGAGGCGTCTTTTTTAGACAGGCAAAGCCGGGGCAAGGTAGACCCGGGATGCGAGCGAGCACTCTGGATGAGTTACGACCGGGGACCGAATGTAAACGAAAACATACCGCGAGTTTACAAGACCAATGGCACCCGCTTGAAGGCGTACCCGCAGCCGCATCAAGCTCCTGCCAACCTCTGGACAGCGATGCCAGCAACCGATGGGTCGCCCAGAAGCAGCCCCTGGGTTGTTCGTCACCAATCGGAGCACACCCAGCTGCGTTGTCACAACCCTCACCGTTGGGACACGGAAGTAGTTACGGGGAAAGAATCAATTCACCCAGAGATTTGCAAGCAGGAGCCCCCTCAAAGGACTGGAGCCCTAGTCTCCAACATCAAAGAGAAAGTCAAGCTCCTCGAGCCATTGAATGCAATGAGCACCTCCCGATTAGAGTCATGGTTGGCGTCCCAGAGCCTCTCGGCAACTGCGGACGTATTGGCCGAGAACCCGATCCCACTAGCCTCTTCTCCACGGCTGGTCGACAACCATCCAGGGCTGATACAGGAAAGTCTAAGCCAGGAGATCAAATCTTGGGTGGGACACCAGGTCACTCGGAAGAGGCCGGAATGGGACCAGAGCTCAACGTCCATCAGCCCAAGCCAAGAGGCATCGGACACCACGACGGAAGGAACTGCTTCCACACGCATCACCACCACTACTGGCTGCGACCAAGATCCTACTACGTCGAGAGAATGTCTAGATCGACTAGAAAGGAGAGTCAGCAACACCTTGGATGTGATACAGAGTCAACATTTCAATCGACGATACGACGAGGTAATGTCGACATCAACAGAAGACAAGTCAACTGTATCGATTCGTCAACTGGCCAAAGTGAAGCAACAGATCATGACGCTAGTACCAAAGAGCGGAGTCGCGGAACCGACTCCGCACAATGCTGTGATTCAAACGGTGGACGAGAGATACTTTGCGAAAGATTTGCCCGGCAAAGAACCCGAGGAGGGCCAAAAGACGAAACCTGCCACATCACTCACGTCCATGTCTATATCACACCTGAACGCCTCAGGGGAGGTCATCCAGCACAAACAGACCAAGGTCAAGCTGTTGTTGGCTTCACGGTTCGAGAAGAACGACTTGGGCAGCAAGACGGTGGCAACTCAGAAAAGGAGCCTTCCAATGGGCGAAGGCATTCAAGTGCTGCCTCACACCCTAAGGAAGCCACATAGCGATGGCGTTCCGAGTAGGAGACTGCGGATCGGCCACAAGATGTCAAGGCTCCTCAGCAAGGAAACGCAGGCCAGGACAAGCAACAGCATGCCGGAGGCCACGAACACAAGGTCATTCGTAAACAAGCTCGGATTCAACTACAGTCCGAAGAAGCCGGAAGAACAGGACAAGGAAACAATAGCCACATTAGTATCGGGAGCCAGATCGAGAGCCGGTTCGGCGACGTTAGAGGCTTGCTGCAGCACGTCACCAACCCTGGAAACCAAAGGGTCCGAAGGCGGCGGCACCGAAGGTCGTTTGAGAAGAGAGATGTGGAACAAGCGTATCATTAAGAGGGCGAATCATTGCAAGCTGATTGTCAAAAGCCTGGGCGAGTGGTATTGGAGAGTAATCTCGCCATGCTTTGATCCGACATCGCCTCTCAGAAAGCGAATCGAGACCAACCAGTCGACCTGGGGAGACGTTGGATTGTTCCTGTTTATGTTTAGCACTGGTTTCGTGTTATTGGCGGCAGCGGTCCGGACCATGCATGGGATCGCATGGGTGATCTGGATGGTGCAAGCCATGATGGGATGTTTAATTGCGATTCTCGGTTCTTGACAGCCGGTGGTGTGACGACGAAAAGGAACATGTTGGTGGAGGGAGAGCTTGGCGTTGGAACCCGACCAAGGGCCGATCGGCGCCGAAGTGGGGGGAGGGGAAAAGGACCGGGACCGGGCGTCGTCAATATTATGGTGGGAGAGGTACAAGTGACTTAATCATCGCCGGACATCGGCTGGGTAGGGGGAAAGGATAATGTGGCTGACAAGAGACACGGAGGCCGATAGCGCACCTGAGGTCAGCGGGTGTGGAATGGAACGATACGAGAGTGAGTGATAGATGGCCGCGGTACCAACCAGAGATTGTGTGGGGTCCTCGCGGCAGGGCAGGGCTGTGCAATGCAGGATGAGTTGAGAACTCGAGAAGGATGAATGCATGATACAGAGACAGCATCGATACCACTGTCCAATCTTGAGTCTCCCACGTATCCTACGTAGCAGAAGTGGCGTTCGGCCAGGACCAGCGCTGCAAATGCTTAATGCACCATTATGTACTTGTCGGATGAGGACATGTATCGGGATCTACGACGCAGCTGTGACAGAGACGGTAATTTTGCCTGTGTTGGTTGCAGGAACATCGAGTGGTAAACCCGGAATCGTTGTTTAGTCTTTGTCCTTTTCATCATGGACGTTGTCTATGCTAATGATTCGTTTCTGTAGCAAGGTCGCCAAAGGGGCTTTGACATCACGATGACAACGAGGATGGCAACGATAGTGCTCCGTAGAGGGCATATGCTTTTTGTTATCCTGCGTGTATTGAAAAATGTACGGCAACCAAAGATCGACTACCACCATTTAGCACGGAGGAGGAAACACGCATGGTTTGGTGTCGATCACGTAGATGAGGGTAAGAATGAGATTATGAGGCCAGCGGCAAACAACGGAACAAAACGGAGACCGATGGGTCAGGCACATGGGAATCGGCAAGGGAAAAAAAAAAACTTGCTATTTTCGGTTGCGCAAAGTCTATAGCAGACCATATTACTCGTCAGATTGCGGGCTCCCCTTGATTCTTATGAGCCTCACGTGCGGTCGTCTGGTTTTGCAGCAGTGGAGGCGGTTATCAATCCATCCATCAATCCAACCGGTCCGGTGGTAAGCCCAAATACTGTATTCCCCCAATATTATTCTCAGACTCATGGGAAGATTCCTCTCATTTTACGCCCAGTACGCCCGCCCACCGAAAACGTTCGAGTCACAATAGTTAGTACAAACGGGGGGGATTTCATCGGCACCTATGAACAATAGCAGCGTTTGGAATGTTCTGAGAAACTGAAGCGGACCCCCCGGGGCAAGGACACCCTGCGATGACGGACCAATCGGCGGGCGTGATTTGCAAATCAGGGCGCTGTACCCCGCGTTCCGCCGACTGGACCCGCACTCTGGAACCTTTGGCTGGAGCTGAAGCCTCCGATGACCGGACCTTTTTTTCATTTTCATCCCAAACACCTTGCCTCACAAGTGTCATTCTTTCATGGAGCTTGTTGCGTTAGGCAGGTACCTATCTTTGCCATAGATACGTTGCGGGCACTTTTGCGCAGAGAGTGCCGGGGCATATTTGGACAATTCCCTGTTCATTCGTATCATCCACCCCCCTGGCCTCTCACAAGTAAGTACCTTAGAGTACAATACCATATTGGTGTCAAGTACGGATAGACCCCTTGGAGTCCATTCCGTTTGAAAAGGGGACGACGGCCTCCCAGTCCGGCAGATACATAAGCTATTGGACCTGCTCGTCCCCCACATGACACCCCTCCGACTCAAGAATTTCCCAACCCTCTTCTCTTTCCCTTGTTCTCTTTGCAATCTTTATCCTCTCAACGCCATCTCGAGCCCTCCTCTTTCTCCCTCCTCCCACCAGTTCCTTCCATCAAGCATACACGCACCACGTACTCCTGATTGAGAAGAGCTCGTTTGGGACGATAGATCAAACTGGTCCCTGACTGCGAAGGACACAAACTTGGTTGCTTTGGCATTTCTCTCTCTGTTTCCGAGTCGCACACACGCACATCCACACACTATGCCCGTTGCCGAAGGTACCCCGCAGACTCTCTACGATAAGGTCCTCCAGGCCCATATCGTAGATGAGAAGTTGGACGGAACTATTCTGTTGTACATTGGTAAATTTTCCCTACGAGTTTGTTTCTCGGCCAACATTTGGGTTGTCCGTCATGTCCATAATTCATTAAATGCTAACGATGGTCGGGTTGGTAGACAGACATCTCGTGCACGAGGTTACCTCTCCTGTATGCGCCACCTTTTCCCTTTTTTTTCTCCCTTTTTTTGCCCTCTTTGCTCCGGCTCCGGATGACGTCGTTTCACGAACCCCACCATGATGTTTGCCCCCTCCCCTCGCTAACACAAACAACCTCGCAGCAAGCGTTTGAGGGTCTGAAAAATGCCGGCCGTAAGGTCCGTCGCCCAGATTGCACTCTCGCGACGACAGACCACGTAAGTACTCCCCGTCCAATTGCATAGCCCCTCCTTCTGCGCTCTCAATCGCTTACATCCGCCTGCCAGAATGTTCCCACTTCGTCGAGAAAAGGGATGAAGGACATTGGCTCCTTCATCGCTGAGGATGATTCCAGAGTCCAGTGCATGACCCTCGAGGAGAATGTGAAGGACTTTGGCCTCACATACTTTGGCCTTGGAGACAAGCGCCAGGGTATTGTTCACGTCATTGGCCCTGAGCAGGGCTTCACCCTCCCTGGTACTACCGTCGTCTGCGGTGACAGTCACACCTCCACTCACGGCGCCTTTGGTGCCTTGGCTTTCGGTATCGGTACCAGTGAGGTCGAGCACGTCCTCGCTACCCAGTGCTTGATTACAAAGAGGAGCAAGAACATGCGGATACAGGTCGACGGAGAGCTGGCCCCCGGTGTCAGCTCCAAGGACGTTGTTCTGCATGCCATTGGCAAGATCGGAACTGCCGGCGGTACCGGTGCCGTCATCGAGTTCTGCGGTTCTGTCATCCGCAGCCTCAGTATGGAGGCCCGCATGTCCATCTGTAACATGTCTATCGAGGGTGGCGCGAGAGCCGGCATGGTCGCCCCCGACGACATCACCTTTGAGTATCTCAAGAACCGCCCACTGGCCCCCAAGTACAACTCCGACGAGTGGCACCGTGCCGTCAAGTACTGGAAGTCCCTTCAGTCCGACCCCGACGCCAAGTACGACATCGACGTCTTCATTGACGGCAAGGACATCATCCCTACCGTCACCTGGGGTACCAGCCCCGAGGACGTTGTCCCCATCACCGGCACCGTTCCCGATCCCGAGACATTCTCCACGGAAGCCAAGAAGGCTTCTGGTCGCAGAATGCTGCAGTACATGGGTTTGACCGCCGGCACCCCCATGGAGGACATCGTCGTTGACAAGGTCTTCATTGGCTCTTGCACAAACTCTCGTATCGAGGACCTGCGCGCGGCCGCCCACGTCGTCAAGGGCAAGAAGATTGCTGCCAACATTAAGCGTGCTATGGTTGTCCCCGGCTCCGGTCTTGTCAAGACGCAGGCCGAGGCTGAGGGTCTGGACAAGATCTTCACCAACGCCGGTTTCGAGTGGCGCGAGGCCGGTTGCAGTATGTGCTTGGGTATGAACCCTGATATTCTTGCACCTCAGGAGAGATGCGCAAGCACCAGTAACAGAAACTTTGAGGGTCGCCAGGGAGCTGGCAGTCGGACACATCTGATGTCTCCTGTCATGGCTGCCGCGGCGGCCATCGTCGGCAAGCTGGCCGATGTCAGGAAGCTCGCGCAATACAAGGCCAGCCCTCACATCGAGGCGGCCATTACCCCCGAGAGCGAGCCCCACGTCGATGAGCGTGTGGAGGAGAGCGCTGCTGATCGCGATGCCCTGACTGACCAGCCCGAGGACAACGAACCCCACACCAACACGTCAATCTCGGCCGGCAGCTCTGCTGGTCTTCCCAAGTTCACCAACCTGAAGGGTATTGCTGCTCCTCTCGACATGTCCAACGTCGACACCGACGCCATCATCCCCAAGCAGTTCCTTAAGACCATCAAGCGTACCGGTCTTGGTAAGGCTCTTTTCTACGCCCTGCGCTTCAATGAGGACGGCTCCGAAAACCCCGACTTTGTGCTCAACAAGGACCCCTACCGCAACTCCAAGATTCTCGTCGTCACTGGCCCCAACTTTGGCTGTGGTAGTTCAAGAGAGCACGCTCCCTGGGCCCTGAACGACTTTGGCATTCGCTGTGTCATTGCTCCGTCATACGCCGACATTTTCTTCAACAACACCTTTAAGAACGGCATGCTCCCCATTATCATCTCTGACAAGGAAAAGCTTGAGAGGATTGCCGTGGAGGCCCGTGCTGGCAAGGAGGTTGAGGTCGACCTGCCCAACCAGCTCATCAAGGATGCATCCGGCAACACGCTCGCCGACTTTGACGTCGAAGAGTTCCGCAAGCATTGCCTCATCAACGGCCTCGACGATATTGGTCTGACGATGCAGCTCAACGACAAGATCGCTGAATATGAGCGCCGCATGTCCCAGCTGACGCCTTGGCTTGACGGCACCGGCTACCTCAAGAGAAATCCCAAGACGGGCCAGCTCCTTGCTAAGGCCGTCCCCGTTCCCAAGACGAATCGGGGTGAGACCAAGACTGAGCCTCTTGAATGGTGAGGGACGAGCATAAAAGAAATGGAGTTGGCTTATTAAAAACGGAGTTCATCATGTAACGTGTCAATGATACGAATTTGGGGGGTTTCGGCTGGATTTTGTCAAAAACCGGAGCATGTCACGTTCTGCCCGTATTCGTTATGCCGGCAGCTATTTTCGAGAGGGAATTTCAGGAATTGGTTGAAATGAGTTCTTGCTCTAAGATGACAAGTCCATGGGGAAATGGTTTTCAAGTTAGGTCAGATGCGTAGCTACAACAAAGAAGAGAAGTAAGCTTTCGCAAAGACACCATGTCCCTGTTTGTTTACGTTACCACAGTGTTGCTTTGGCGGCTTCTGGAGTCTTCTGGCAATCCAGCTAGACTGTGAATATCAAACAAAACTCCCCAATCTCAGAAGTCAACTTCGTGTTCCCTCAGAATCCCAACATGAACAACAAAACCAGACTCGACACGCAAGCCCTCGGGGAGCAAATCGTCCGGGACTCGCCAGACGCGGAACGAACGGTGAAATGCCCTGGCCCATTCGTCAAAGACATCCGGGCTCCGAAGCTGCTGCGCCACGATGCAGACGCACGGCTCGGACCGGTCCGCTGTGGCCGAATCGGAGTCCTGGTCGCGCAGGCGGAGGCGTGCTAGGTCCGCCGTGGCGGAGACGAGGGGCTGGACGAGAGCCTCGTTGTAGATGCAGTCGCAGCAGACTGTGGCGTCGAAGCTGCGGGTCGTGGGGGAGCCTGTCAGGGATGGGTCTGGGGTGTCCTTTTCCCAGTCCAGGGGGCGGAATTGGATCACTTCCGAGGGCTGGTCTGATTTTGCCGTGGGTTTCTTTCGACGGGAGGAGGAAGTCCTAGAGGAGGCGGTGGAAGATGAAGAAGGAAGGGGGTTAGAGGCGAGATTTTGGGATATCAGGCGGGAGACGTAGGGTTGGTCTGTCAAGATATAGCGGGAGATCCGGGGGGCGAGGAGGAGGGCTGTCAGGGGGGAGATACCGCAGCCTAGTTCTAGGACCGTGGAGGATTGGTGGAAGACGGAGGCGAAGGGGGAGGAGGGGGAGGAGAGGTAGGTCGCGAAAAGGGGGGTTATTTTCCAGAGGACTTTGGGTGTTAGTTGTGATTCCTTCTGAATTGTGTATTTTCTCAGATTGGGCAGCAGATTCGAAGGGGAGGAAAGAGGACGATGTATGGGAAGAAAAGAAGAAACGAGAAGATGAAGGCTTACCGGCTCCTGTTGTTCCCCCTTCCCGCGTCGAGGACAGGACGGTGGGGGATTGGTGGATTGTGAAATCGCGGTTCGCGAGGGTTAGGGAGAGGGAGGTTGCCTTTGGGTCTATGAAGCCCAGGTTCGAGGAGGGGATGTCGTGAGAGAAGAGGAAGAACGTTTCTGGGCTTATTGTGAGTTATCCCGAGCCGTCTACGTGGGAGACGGTAGCTGTCGGTATTTACCTTCTTCGGGATCGAGGATTTCATCTTCGAGACTTGAGATGAGGGCTTTCACTGCCATTGGGGAATATGATGGGCGTTGGAGAGAGGTTTTGGGCGGCTTAAGGGTATGGGTTGTAGGGGTGGGGTTTGCCAGGAGTACGCTGGGTAATGATCTCATGAGGGTGCAATGAGAGTCTGAATCGTGAGCCGAGATGTAGGTGTGAGGTTGTGGGTGAACGAGTGAGTGAGCGAGTGGGTGGGTGAGTGAGAGAAGTGAGAATGAGAATGTGGGGGGCCGAGCGGGATTCCCGCACTGATGATTTTTCGCTGGCGAAAAAGCCAATGTCGACGACATCTGTTGCTTCTTGCTACCTCCACTTTTGCAGGATGCCACAAGCTGACGACATTCTCTAGAAGTCGTCGACCGGAAAGCAAGGAGGATGTGATCGGAATAGTTCAATGTTTAAAAAATAACTTTTTTGCTGAGGTACTCGGCCAAAGTGCGGGATTGAACCCCCAGTCAATACCTTGTTCGTGATTGACGAATTTTGAATATCAGTATGTCCCATGTTGTAGCTACTTAGGAGCTATGAAACAGCGAAGCGGCGGTGGTATTTTATGACGGTTTTTCTTCCTTTGGGAAGAATTCTGAAATCTCCGTCTTTGGGTTTGCCGTGTTATCTGGCGAGGATGTATACGACCCGGAGAGGCCAGAGACCCCCAATGCCAACACTTCCTCCGACTGTCATTGTTATCTCCCCTGGTGAATCGTTTCGGTGCCACTGTTCCCTCACCAAACATGCACTGATGATATGAGAGACACCAAGATGAATATGGGCGCGGGCAGGTTGCCGCTATTATTGCCTTATGTTATTGCCGTATGTTCAGGAGGTTTCATTCGAGACTCTCAAGGATTACTATCCTATCACAAGTAGCAGTATCCTAGGTAAGCTGCAAACTTCGAGGGCGACTAACGGTTATACTGCCTATTCGTTTCAACGAGATGTATCAACAATTTCGCCGTTCAACGGTTTAGGCAGACGGTGTGAATATCATGTTTCATCCGGTGAACATTACAGTCGCAGGCCATCTCGGCCTGTTTGTCTTCCTGCCTGTTTGTACGTGTTTTTTTTTTTTTTGAGCCTATCGATGAAAACATCAGCGATGACATTCTTTCATATTCGACAGTCTACATGTCGCGCTCCCCTTGATCATACCAAATACCATAAAACCAGTACACCATGACTTAGAGTGCAAGAGTGCCCAGGTTTACCCGGTGTCTGTCGTTGGTACTCGGCAAGAACAAGAGAACAAGGGCAGGGAGCACGATTACATCGAACATCGACGATAGTTTTTGTTCTCACGGAGAGAAAGATGCATATTTGTCAGGAAGATGTTGAAATCTCTTGTTGAACGCCCGTTACCCGCAATGGCCGACAGGTGATCGCTGCGCACCGCCTGACCATCACCTAAGGCATTCGTCCGACAAGGAACCCAAGTTGTTGATAATGAACATACATACATTCATACAAACTTGAACCGATCTAAGAAGGTAGGGCATTATAAGCTGTGATTTTTTACCCTAGCCTTGGGTCTCTGCCTTGCGGAAGAGTTTCGGTGACCGAGATTCGTTGTCCATCTACATCGACCGCACAAATAGAGGAATGGAGCGATCATCCATCATTAGAGCACTCACATGTGTACTCCCATTTCGTTGGAAAATCCTGGATTCTTTCCATCGCGACAGCGTCCACTCACCCCAAAGGGCGGGTCAGTCGGCACGCAGCGACGTTGTATTGGACCTGGTCAAGGGCAAAAGTCTACATATCCAACTAGGTCCTATATTGTTCAGAACTGCCGAGGCCACGACACAACTTCTGAAAAGGAGGAACGAGACACGCTGGAGGAGCCCTGGTTCACAATGCAGCCGTGGTTGACACTTGACAAATCCAGGTTGGGAAATCCAGCGCTGCGCAACCGGTTGCGGGCCTCCTCGTGGATCGTACCATGAGCGAGTCCTTCAAGTTTGGCACGATTTCAATGGGCGTCTTGCCGAAGCCGATGCCCTGCTTCAGGCGCCGCGGTAACCCTCTAGTACGCCAAGGGAGCAAAGAGCTTTCCTTGGCAAACTCGCCACTCAGCATGGTGACTTCAAGAACCACGGGCTGGAGGCTTATTACACCGGAGACTCTGTGTTTAAGAAGCGCCCTGGACTCAAGCTCGTTATACGCATTCGTAAAACTGATAACACTTTCTCGGCCATCTTCTTTGAAAGAGGACACACATGGCAATTCCAGGATCTCAATGTTGATGGTATTGCGATAGGGGATGAAATGGAGAATGGGGAATCCTTGTAATGAAGTAGAGTGCGTGTCATCAGACCAAGCCAAATCCGCAATTTTGAGACCATGAGGGACGACGCTGACTACTTCGACTTGCCCGTGTCGTTGAATCGCTTTGGCGGAGCCTTGACGATGCGCCCCCCAAACAGACACAGCGACATTCCGAAGCACCGTGAGCATTTGCACACCACGTCTCATGGCTCCGATGTTGGAACAGTAAGTAACCACTACATTTCGCAATAATTTTTCGAAAGAGCTAACCCTCTCTTATTTGTTCAGCTGCTGTTGCCTACACCTTTTAAGGAGCTGTTCAAGAATTGGGAGGCCATCGCCCAGTCTCGCAGTGGCAATGTGATCCTTGTTTACAACTTCGTCCACGGAGTAGTCAGGGAAGGATGCATCGACCCGCAGGTCCTTCATTCACATAGAACACGAGGGCCACGCGATGACATACAGCCCGGCATTCAGATACAGCCTACAGCTGGACCAAGAACGAATTTTCAGTCTATAACTAAAAACCTTACCGGATGTGTATGACGAATGACAGAGAATACGGAACAGCTGGAGATGATTGCGGGAACTGACGCCGTCAGCAAGAGCACTTCCGAGGTGCTGATGACAACCCTACAGACCGTCGAGGCCGGCAGGTAGATTCTGCGGCCCCAAGAGAACACTGGCTGGACTGCTGTGGCAACAAGTACGGGCCGTAGTTTGTTTCCATTCGCATGGACTGTGCTGTAAGTTGGCTGTCGAGATCTCTGTTGGAGTGCGTCAAAACAAGACAGGAAGCTGTACGAAGCTGTCAGGCAGTTCAATGTATTCTGAGCCATCGTAAGGTCGCCGTGGTCTGAAATGCCACGCGGATACCTGTATTGCATGATTTCAAGCAACAAGACACACTTAACGGTGCTTACTTGAGGCTGTGTCGTTGTCTGAACTGCGGGCTGGTGTTTCTAAATCTTGTATCAAGAGCAGCCGGCTCCGATTTACGAACCTGGTAGGATCGGCGCCAGTAGTCGCAAACGGTAATCTTGACATAACACAAGCAGAGAGCAGTTGAAGAATGCACACCCAGGATAAACCCATCGTTCATGTCCAAGTGTTGTGTGAAGGTAAGGACAGACAGGATGGTAGCTAGTCTGGGATATGAGACGAAGACAACATTAAGACGATTTATGCCGAGCTGGTGAAGGCGCGCCTGCATAGTTGCGACGATAGTAATGGTAGTCCTTCTAGAGTAAGTGTTTAAAGGGACGTCAAAGGATGGGGGGCGCGGGCTGTTTCGTAGCTCTGGACATCCGCCGTTCACTCGCCTGCAGAAGCCCGAGGTGGAAGGAGTATGAGGGGTCATTTTGGCTTTACATCAAGGAAGGACCTGTGCTCCTCTGGAGAAGAAAGGCGATCCGATGACGGCGGAGAGGTTGACCGGGCACTGTTCGGAACGATGGCTGGCTCGGACTAGAGGGGACTCTAGGGCAAGGATTTGAAGAGCACAGAGTTGCGGCTAATGAGTTGAACTTGACAAAGTCGAACCTTCAAACCATCTACGTTCTGTTTTCACGGAGGAAACCTCGCCCCCTCCCCTACCCATTTCCCTCTTTAGTCTTGTCAAGAACGGGAAGGATGCTCAAGAGAAGTAAGGTACAGATGCGACTGGAAGAGAAGGAAAGCACGTGGGCAAATCCTCCGCTGTGAGGTGCCATCGATGCGGTATTTTGGACATGCGTTGGAAATCACCGGTGGAGTCAAACAGGGGAAAGGAAGCCGAGCAGAAAAAGCTTGTTCCAATTCCAATGTCGCATCGACCCACGTGACTGCCCCGAAAGCGACAAGGGAAGGGCCCCGTCCCCCCTCCTGCCGTGCCTGGCCGCGTTTGGAGCTAATGTTCCCCCGTCCGACCAGCCGACCATGACCCGACAGTTTGCCGCATCCGAGACCGCTGAGTGGCCCCGACCGGAGCTGTTGAAACGTACCGTCCAGTCCATTCCCCCCAATCCATTCACGCTATTCCAATCACATTCCTTGCTAAAAGCAAGGCAAGGAAAGCAAACGCTCAGCACGAACGCGACACAAACGCAACACAGCACAGCCCATCGTGCAACGCCAACCTCACCTCGCCTCGATTTCAAACCGTTGTCAAAACCCAAGGGCTCTCCCGGACCATCGACCCCTGAAAGAAAGGTATATTCAAACTTACCTTCTGCTGCCCCATTTTACCCTATCCCGTCCATCCCTTGTCTGAACGAGCCCCCCACCGACGCATCACCCCCGTAGCGCATCAGACTACGGATACATAAAACGCATACATATCCGTACAACGACCATATTCCTGGGCGAGGGACAGGGATGCTGCGGTGGGCGGACCCGTAATCGTACGCGAGCTCACTGACCCCGAGAACCACTTGGCGACCTTGCTCCCCATTTCCCTCCTCTCTTCTGCAGGACGTTCCCTACGTTCCATCTGACTGCTGCAATGGCTCGTGTCGCCGACGTCGCTACTTCGGCCTTTAGGTCCGTTAAGGGTCTTCTCACTGGCAAAGCTTATAAGTATGATGCCATCCCGAACCTCGAAAGAGAGAGAACCGATGGTGTGGCAGAGCCCGACACGGAAGACCCTCGTGAGCATTATTGGCCAGACCAGCGACGTCGACTTTGTCTACTTACAATTGCCGCCATGACTTTTGCCATCCTCCTCTCATTGGGCCTCGGCTTCAGGTAAGCAGCCCGTCTATATATGTGATATCTGCAACTACGGCTAATACCCTCGGCAGCCTCGTCAGCGGTCAGGCACCCGGTAGCAACCTGGAATCCATCTCACAGTTTTGGGGCCAATATTCCCCCTTCTTCTCGGTGCCGTCCGAGCTCAACACGGCAACGCCACCAGGCTGCGAGGTCACCTTCGCACAGGTCCTGTCACGCCACGGCGCTCGGGATCCCACCGCCGGCAAGACGGTGACGTACAAGGCCCTCATTGACCGCATCCATGCCAGCGTCACCAATTACGGGAGGGGCTTCGAGTTCATCAAGACATACGAATACACCCTCGGCGCCGATGAGCTGACCGTCTTCGGCCAAAGGGAGCTCGTCGACTCAGGAGAGGCATTTTACAAGCGTTACCAGGCGCTCGCCGCCAACAACGACGTCTTTATCAGGGCCTCCGGACAGAACCGCGTCGTCCAGTCGGGCTTGAACTGGACCCAAGGCTTCTACGGTGCTAAGCTCGCTGATGGTCACGGTGGACCTGATGGCGGCCTAGTCGGTCTCATTACCATCATCCCCGAAGAGAAGGGCGTCAATAACACGTTGGACCACGGCCTGTGCACCGCCTTCGAGGAGGGTAAGTTCTCAAATGTTGGCGACGAAGCTCAAGTTCCCTGGCGCGAGGCCTTTACGGGCCCCATCACGACGCGCCTCAACGACAACCTGCCGGGGGCGAACCTCACGTCCGAGGACACAATCAGCCTCATGCAACTTTGCCCTTTCAACACCATGGTGGACGGCACGCAGTCGCGGTTTTGCGATCTCTTCACGCTGGAAGAGTGGAAGGACCTCGAGTATTATGAGACGCTGGGCAAGTACTACGGCTTCAACGCAGGTAATCCGCTGGGGCCGACGCAGGGCGTGGGCTTTACCAACGAACTCCTCGCGCGGCTTACGCGCAAGGCGGTAGAGGACCGCACGTCGACCAACTCAACGCTGGACGCGGATCCGGCAACATTTCCGCTCGACAGAGCATTATACGCCGACTTTAGCCACGACAACGACATGATGAGCATATACGGGGCGTTGGGTCTGTACAGCGAGGTTCAGCCGCTATCCAAGACGAACAGGACGTCGGTCAAGGAGACTAAGGGATTCACGGCCAGCTGGACGGTGCCGTTCGCTGCGCGCATGTATGTGGAGAAGATGAAGTGTGGGGGATCGGATGAGGAGCTCGTCCGGATCCTCGTGAACGACAGGGTGGTGCCGCTAGTCGGATGCGGCGCGGACGAATTAGGGCGGTGCAAGCTGGGACAGTTCGTGGACAGCATGGGGTTCGCGAGGAGCGGCGGGCTTTGGGATCAATGTTTTGTGTGATACCCGTATGATTTGGTTGTATTTGACGAGAAAAGCAAGAGATCAGTCAACCCTCGCTGAGTTGTAGTACATGCTGCAGCCGTGCGGCGTGTCAAAGTTAGCCCGCCAAGTGAACGAACCAAGGAGAAGTGTTTGGTTGAGCTGAAGGTTTCAGCGGACAGAAGTCACTGACAAAGGAGGACATGACTGTGGTTTCCATCCAAAAGATTTGCATGTACGTCTGCATCTGACAAGATGAGAGATGCACATTGTGGGTTCGTGCCATCCAAAGCGCAAATTCTTCGAGCGGCTTCATGCAAGGTAAGGTATGTACAGCTTAGGTAGGTGCCTTAGGTTAGATGGGTCTTCAACATGCAAGGGGTTGTTCACCAGGGGCTTGACTGTTTCGTTTCGTTTATCGTCCTTGGCTTCGCTTAGATAACCCCTTACCTGGCCCTTATGTGTGCTGTGTTTGTAATGGATGAGGTACCGTAAAAGAGCACGGAGGCTCTCTCGAGAGTCCAAGAAAAACACCAGGGATACGTCATTTATGGGTTCGGGCGCGCAGGACCGAGGTGCCGGGACTCCGATTGTGGTCGGTGCCGTTGGTTGCAACGCTGCGCTCCTTTCTTAGCCACGCCATCGTCGGTCTGGTCTGAGTGGTCGTGTGGTTCTGACATGGACTCTCTGTCTCCGCGAGTGAAAATGGGTCGGTTGGACTCCTTAGTCTTAGGTAATCCACTGAAGAAGCAGCAGCCAAGCCGCCGGGTTCCCCAGTGTACACCCGCTCACCCTCGAGTGCGCAGGTGCAATGATTGGACGAGGGCAGGGAAATGCTGCACGCGGAGGCGACGGGGGGCCGAGAAGGAATCGTGGGATACCTACCTAGGTTGTCAACGGTGACGGAAGATGCGGAGCCGATCAGAAACCTGCCGGAAGGCAACGGTCATCATGTTAATTACAGTTCTCCCTATAGAGTTATGTTGTCATTTAGGGGTTGGTGCCTTATAATCTCACATCATACATTGAAGATAATTAGGTGCCTTAGACGGGACAGAAACAATTACAGGCGGGATGATTGGGAGCTCGGGTGCTGTTGACCCTAAGCTGACCCGTCCAGCCTGCGTTATGCGCGCGCGCACCGCCTCAATCAAACAAGGTTTCGACGGGCCTCTCTCTACCTGTCCTACCTACTACCCTTCTTCCTGACGGTGTCATTTACAATTCCCTCTTTCGATCCACCTCGCCAGGCTCACCTCAATCGCAATCTCACCTTGCACATTCTACTTCATATTTCTTTTACCTCGTCCTTGCCCTGGACCTCGATCCTCTTCTCCCAAACCCAGACACACCAACGCTTACACACAAACACACACAGCACACGCGCAATTCTCAAAGCGTGTCTGTGTCCTGTGTGCTTACCTGTGCCTTGCTCACAGCCACACTCGACCACACCAACTCTCGCGACGACAGCCATTTCTCACCACGGCACACCACTCTCATGAACCGGACGTCCATCATCAGCCGCAAACCTTCAACCGCCACCATCAATCGAACCTGTGCCTTTTTCACTTGAACCCGCGACCACGATTCGACCCATCTCGTCGCAATTGAATAAATCGCAACCATGGTGTCAGCCGCTGGAGGCGTCATCATAGCCGTCCTGGTGATCGCCGTTGTCGCCGCCGTCGGCTGGGTCGCTTTCACCCAATTGCGCGCTCGCAGACTAGGCGTTCGTCAACCCCTCCCGCCCTCGCTTCCCCATCACCAACATGAACTCCTATTGCAAATATCGTATTGGCTGACCTGACCTTGATCCATCAATAGCTCCCTCCACCTTCTTTGTCTTCCTACATACCCTTTAGGAAATCCGATCCGCCGTCTTACGGACCCCCCCGCCCGGCCTCGGGCGGCGTCGTCGGTTGGTTCAACGACAAAATCACCTCCTTTAAGAACCGCAACAACCGTTCCGCCGCCGGTGCCTATGAGCAGCCCTCTGGCGCCGGCGCACCCCGCCGTGGTTTTGGCCCCCTCGACCCGGATGAGGCCTGGGACACCCGCGTCGGACACGAGGCCGAGACGTACGGACCTTACGGCAACTACGAGGAGCAGGAGCTAGGCTACAGGGGCGGCGGTGCCGCCGGCAGCGGTGGAAGCAGCTACAATATGAACCTGGCCGCCACCCCGGGCGTGCATGACGAGCCAAGAGGTCGCAGCCTGAGCCGCCCCGGAGACGACGACGTCGGCCTGAGCGTGCCCAAGGCCGCAAGCAGGAATCCCTTCGAAGACGACGCCGAACCGAGCAACATCAGCATGCGTGGCGTCAGCCCTCGCCCCATCGTCGACACGGCGCCTCTGCACCAGCAGAAGGAGCCCGGAGAAAGCCCGACGGAGCGGAGGTCCATATTCCGGGAGAACGTATAAAATGTCTGAGCAGGGTAGGAATGGAAATTGCGCTGCAAGCTTTTGAACGAGCCGCGTAGAAAGAACAGACTGAAGGCTCTAGAAGAGAAGATCCGGTTCGTCCAGGCATTTGGGTTTCTTGCATTATGTATGGGTCCCACGGTGGAAGACGAGAGAAGAGCCTGTCGCTTTTCATGGAAGCAATGCGATGATGGTATGATTAGGGACGGCGGGCCGAGATGGAAATGGGACACGTCACGATCGAAATGTGCGATATATGGTTTCTTATGCGAATCCAAGGCGTTGGGTCCTTGCTTGTTCTCTCAACGATCTTCACTTTTCCTGGCGGGAGACAACAAAGTCAATGGTTGGACAGCGATCGACGAACCTAGTTGATATTGGAGAAGGGTCTCCTTAGCAATACATTTCTTACCTGAGGAAGAAATGGAAGGTCAGACTTCTCGTTTTCGACACACGCCTACGCATACGCATGGATTCGACGGTCGAAGGTGATTATCCCACCACTGCCCAACCAAGGTGTCATGACAAAGGATTCCTTCCGTGTCTGTTTCTTGACTTCGCCTCTGCCTTTTCTTGGGAGGCGACTCCGCCAGGATCTCCGCCAGCATGTTCTCCATGAGAACCTTGCGTTGCGCCCGATGGGCGATTGAGCTCTTTCCCGAATGGCATGCCCCGTTTGCAGCTCATCATTGGCCCGTTGCTCCTCATAGTGTCCGAGTCCCCTTGTCTACCCGCCTAATCCGAGTCGCCAAGCCACCATTTCCCCTCCCCTGACAACCGGTATACTGCTACGTAGTATCGTCCGGATACCAAAGAAAATGGAAAGGCGCCCCGACTTCCCCCACAGCTGTGACCTCATACCCTAAACCTCCCCCGCCATCCTAGCTTGCCTTCCCCCCTCTTCCCCCCCTCACCCCGTCT
>MPGH01000008.1:748625-778348 GCA_001937105.1 Colletotrichum chlorophyti
CCCTCCAAAAAGTTGAACTTCAACTCCAACCTAAAGAAAAAAAAAGCCTTGTGATTTTCGGTGACGCTTCCCGTTCGCTACACCTTTTGAACCTTTCCGATCAGCATCAAGTTCGAGACTTGACTCAATTGACTCATCCGTGTGGGGGTAGACATCAACGTAAGGAGAAAGATCACAAGCAAAACACGAAGCAACCATGGCGGATCTCAACCTCCAGGAGATCCACGATACCCTCCTCGACATCGCCAGCGAGGCAGGCAAGATGATCCTAGCTGCGAACCCCTCCTCCATCGACAAGGGGACCAAGCTTAACTGTATGCCATCCTCCACTCCTCTTGTGTCCTGAACACGCGCTGATCACACTGATTTCCAGCCGTCGACATCGTAACGGAAACAGATCAAGCCGTAGAAAAGATGGTCTCGACACGCCTCCAGGCCGCATACCCACAGGTCGCTTTCATGGGCGAAGAGACTTATACAAAGGGCACACGCATCGGTCCCGAGCCGACTTTTGTCGTGGACCCCATCGACGGCACTACCAACTTTGTACACTCCTTCCCGGACGCTTGCATCTCGCTCGGCCTCTCTGTCGACCGCGTGCCCGTTGTCGGCGTCATATACAACCCCTTCCAGGACCTGCTTTTCACGGCCATAAAGGGCAAGGGAGCGTACATGCGGCGTGGCGGCGGGGAGGCGAGACGTCTTCCCCTGGCGGAAAATCCGATTCCCCTGAGAGGACTGGACGGGGCTCTGTTGGCGTGCGAGTGGGGTTCCGACAGGGAGGGTGCGAACTTCGAGCTCAAGGCAAAGACGTTTCGGAAGCTGGCTGCGACCAAGGAGTCCGGGGGCGCGATGGTGCATTCCATCAGGGCCCTGGGATCCGCGGCGCTGAACATTGCGGCCGTGGCGGCGGGCCAGTTGGACGCCTATTGGGAGGGAGGATGTTGGGCTTGGGATGTCTGTGCGGGCTGGTGTATTCTTACGGAGGCGGGCGGGATCATGGTTGGCGGGAATCCCGGCGTTTGGGAGCCGGCCGTGGACGAGAGGGTTTATTTTGCTGTAAGAGGGGCGCCCGAGGGACAGCGGGAGCTTGTCGAGGAGTTTTGGGGTGTGCTTGAGGGAGGCCGGTTGGATTATTCCGTTTGATTCACTTTCTGGCCCCAAATGACGGAAGATTGCGTATAGACTTGATAAAGGGCCCGAGATACAGTATGGTAGTATCTCTAAGAGCGACCATCACGGACGATATTGGAAAGTTCATTGTAGAAAATAAAGGCCAAGCAAAACTGTCAACGATATTTGGACCAAGTCCGCCGTCGTCACCCATTGCCTTGTGCTTACGTGCCGGAGATGCAATCAGCTGTGGCTCGCATAGGTATGCCACACGTGTGTATGACTTTCAGATCCTTTTGCGTGATATTTCCACGTGCATCCAGTATGACGGATGATTATCACCGAGACTTTCTCAGCTTGCAGCCTGATCATCGGGAAAGGAGCCGGTTTGTAGTTCAGAACCGTCTACTTCAGTGCGGAAGTCACGCTGCTAATCGTTGCGATGGCGTAGAAGCCTACATGTCTCTTATTTGTTTCCTTTTCAGAGACGTTGATGATAGGCAAGGCAAGGAGGAAGCGGTTTAGGGAGTAAGTCGACGATATCGAGCTACCAGAAGACAACAGGCCAAAAGAAGTTATCGACGAGTCGCAGGATTCTCAAATCATCAACTCAGTTTACTGCCCGTATCAGTGTTTGCAGCAATGCACTCTGCAACGAAGCTTAGAGAAGGGAGATTTAGACACTCTGCCTCTTTCCGTCTTCTCAAGGGACATGTGATAGTGCTGTAGTGGGATGTAAGTACTTGCCCTCTCGGGTCTGCTCACCAGAACATCCCACCGCAATGCGGTCGAAAGGTAAAAATGGAAGAAGGCGGCCAGCCATATGTTTTGAGGTTGCGGCACAGTGTCATGGGACGAGTGCGGCGCTTGTGAATGTAAACAAGGCAACCTTCGCGAGAAACCGACAAGGCTATTCAAAAGCCTCCGACATCTGTGAAAGCATACCATTCGCCAAGGAGTTGAAATTGGAATTTACCTGTTGTCTGGCCATGTGCCCTGCGCGATCATTTCTCTAATCCTTTTCAGCCCAAGGGTGACTACCGGCCGAGGCTAATTTACCAGGGCTAAACAAAGGAGCTTCCATGAGTGAGCTTAGGTAGAGACCATGAAGCTACAGGTGTAAGGATGTTGCAGCGAAGGATCATCGGATTCAGCATTCAATAGTTCGCTCTTCTCGTATCTACCTTATCCAGTTACCGCTGGTCTGGGCTCTTCTCCCGCCCCCTCTCTCTCTGACGAGAACGAGGAAAAGAATGGGAAGACGGCAGCTGCACAGTGAGCTCTTCATACATGTATTCATTCTTCCTAAGTTTTCTGTAGGTATGGTGGAATTTGCGTTGCCATCGAACAAGCCAGGACCCAGAGCCAATATTTGTGCCTCAACCTTTGTCTCCGAGTCTATGGGGAAAAACATATGATCACCAAACAGATAGATATGTCTATAGGTTAACCTTAAAAGGAAATGACTGTGAAAGCAGTCTCTTCGATTATTATACATTTGGGCCTCTTAATGGCTATAATGCTATACTTCTGGAACCTGTGTTGACATGGATGAGCATCGAGGTTGAACACAATATTGCAAAGCCGGGGCACGTTGGACGCTAAGAGTTGCCTCATCTGTATCCACCTAACATACTCCATATCAGAGCCCACTCGTTCTGGTTCAGACTCTCGGTTCATGAAGTGTCACCTGTCAAATAACATGGACAACGAAGAGGTACCAATTTGAAACGGAGCTTGTTCTGCTGTACACATGTACGTGGTGCCCGGACGAGACGACACGTAGTGCTTGGAAGCAGGTTTAAGTGAGATTGTATCTCCCGCGGCCTCACAGCTTGTTACTCCTCCATTCACCAGTCTTATGCCGGGTCTCTGGGCCATTTCGATCGTGCCGTTCGTATCAAGACGTGGACAAACCGAGGAGATTCAATAGAGACTTTAGATATCTACGCACAAATGCATTGGCGGGCGGGGGGCGGGCCTCTGTCATTTCTAGCAATCCGACATTGAAGCCGTCCACTACGAAGTAACTGCAATGCGCATCCGCAGAGCAGCTCATTAGTTCACTTCGACCTCCAAGACACGCGGCCAGAATCTTTCACTTCTGCCACAAGGACGACAGCCCGGTCGTTTTTGTCTGTTGAGGCCTACGATTTCATACAATACAAGATTGCCTTGATTCTGGGCAATGCAAACGGAGACGTACATACCATGTAAACTGCCAGCTATACATTCCACCCAGAAGCAGAAGACGCAAAAGCTTGTGGTTTAGCACCTTCGCCAACGTGATAGCAAATGTAAGATGTGGAGCCTTAGGTTGTTGGCCTTCAACTGATGGCCCTCTCCAGTTGCTTTCCAGCTTTCTCCAATCAGTTGCCAAACCACGCCCGCTCAGAAAAGGCAAAGGAGTCTTAGACACTCGATACCTATATACTACGCCTCAATCGCCACTCAATATCCCTCCGATTCCGGGTGGACGTGAATAACACTCTCCCAAATATATCTCGGGTCTCTAGAAGGCAGAGAAGAATCGGCGGTGTGGAGGGGAATACCCCCAGTTCCAATTCTGTTTCTATCGACAAGATAACATCCCAACGGACATAGCAATAGTCCGCCCACCTCATCATCACGTTCCAGCCATAGCCTCATGATGGATTGTTTTTAAGCCGGCCAACGCCTTGGATGAAACAACTCATCCGCAGTCATGCCCGCATTAAATCTGTCACATGGAAGTGTTGTTGCCAGCTTGTGGCGAGGATCCAGTCTCAACTGTGACGTCGACTTCGTTGTATCTTTGGGCTATCACAAGTGCCTGTCTAGTAATGACAGTCTCCAGCCATAAACATGCTGTCAGGAAACATATCTAAAAGTGACAGCACATTCATGCCTCTGGCCAAATGTGCGGTAACCATTCCGTCTGTCCGGGGGGTTTCAAGGAAGATGAGATGAAGGGTACTGACATCTCCCAGTAAGACCACTGATGGATAGAGATGACAACCCCGGCGACGCTGAGAGGATTTTCCATCACGTTTCATAACGCACTAGGTCCATGATCCTTTGGCTTGCGGGATTCCCTGCTGAAGCCGCATGTGATCGTTGGGATAGGCCGCACCTCTTGCTGCCACCATGTCGATCATCACCACGCCACGCTTTCGCGCTTTTTCGTGCTCGAGAACTACCCCACCTCTGGGGGGTTATGTTTGGTTCAGGTCCTCCCAGAAGATACTCAGCGTAGGGACATTGGATGGAACGCTCGTTACATACCCCCGATACCCTATACCGGAAAATACGGGGCTACTGGTCACCTGTCTTTTTCTGCGATTTTTTGTTAACATAATTCCTCGATTTAAAAACAGCTGTATGATGTTTTTATGTTTGAGATTTACAAACCCGGAGCGAAACGAGGCGGTCCTTTGGTCGTCCTCCGAGGTAACTTGTCTAAACTACCAGTCTAGAGGCTATCGCATGATCGAAAGGCCGACAGCCATTTGACAAAACATCGAAAAACGAAGACTATAGAGAAAAGCGGGAGCCTAGGCAGCTGACAAGCACGTGGGAAGAATGAAGCAGAGGTAGACCGTTACTTTCAAACAGGGGATGCGACGCATCAGACTCGAAACTATGCAGTAAAACTCGAAGGCTGTGGCACACTCTTCCACATGTCCCGGACCTCGATGTCGTGCGACTGTAATATATCAAAGAGGCTTAAAGTGAGAACTCTCCTGTTAGATAATGCTCGGCACGCGAGGGGGAGATATGGCTGACCCCGATGAGCGGTGATGGACGATGCGCATCGGGTTGGCACGATACACGCCACAGATGGCGACATCGACCAAGGTAACACGACCGGCCGACATGAAAACAACGTTCTCTTTTCTGCTCGGCCAACCGAAGCAGATCTCAAAAGCGAAATGCCTTCGATGTGCCTGACTGATTTGTCTGATCGGCGCGGAAGTCGTCTGCGGGCCGAGGAAGCGGGCGCCATCATGCAGGAAAAATATAACCGTTTCTCTGGCGAAACAGAATCACAGATGGATTGAGGTTCCGAGCACGTCAATTTAAGCAAATGAGAGACGACGTTGAACGCGGCTCTTTCAACGACGTCGATGGCGTGGGGGCTGGCGAGAACGTCAGAGCCTTATAGGATGGCGTGCGCGGGGTGGGTGGAGTTCGGCACCAGGAACCACGGCACACCCTTGTCTCTGGCAATTGAGGTTCGTCCGTGTTGAGATGTCGAGCATCAACATCGAATATGCAGTTCTCCTTTGGTTTGTGATGTGCTGTAATATGAAGTGGCAACGATCCTTGACCGTTGCAGTGCATGCATCTCTCTGGTGGGACGCCATGTTGGCGACTGGTTAGACATGCATAGGCGGCGATGATTGGGCGTGGACTGAGGGCGGCCGGCCGACCGTTGAGGGCAAGCTTTGCCGCAAATGTGCACCATGCCTGGGGCGGCCGAAAACAAACAAACGGGCCGGTGGCTGGCTCTTCCTTCTCATCTACTTCCAAGTTTACCACTAAAGTTTGTTTGGCTTGTGACTCCAAAGCTGTTGATCCTTACACGTGTGAAAAAAGGCCAAAGGGCCAAAGAGCTGAAGGTTGTTCGTTAGTGACCGCTGACCGAGTGGCACCCACTCCACTTCGCCACGGGGCTTCACACCCCTCTGAGGAAATCCAAACGGGAACTAGCGCAAGCACAGAGTAGTTCCCTTGCAAGAACCCCCTGTCATGGGCCCGACCGGAAGATGATGCCTGCAGACCGGGATGCGGGGCGACGAGAAACAGATTCAACGTCGATGAACGAGGGGTGTTTTCACGACAGCTTCCGAACGGATTGTTGTGTTTAGCCTCTAAAGAGCGTAGGAGAGCAGCAGTGACTCCGAGGCGAGGGTGTGAGGACACTACGGTGTGAGGTCGGCACAGGAGAGGACAGCTTGGCTAAAGTGTCGGTGGAGTTGGACAGTCGGCGCAACGCTCGGGTTGGGGATGGAGGACGGCTCGGCGAGCCTGTCCCCGAAGGTGAAAAGAGGATAAGCGGTAGATGCAAGTAAGCGGTATTCCGGGATTCGCTAGCGGCGTTTTGCATGTGGGTATTAGCTGGAGGCTGGAGCGAAGCTGTGAGGACACGGCGTGGGAGTGAAGCGGTGGGCGCGTTGGGACCCACAAGCATGCGCTTGCAGGTGACGCTAACAAGCGTAATGGTGCGTGTCAGTTGAGGTGAGGGTGACGGCGAAAAGCATACTCTCGTGCTAGTCTGCCGAGATCGTGAGATAAGACCCCAGGCAGGCCGCGTATGTGTAGAGTGCATGTTGCACGAGCGTCAAGTCGATGAGCGTTATCTTGCAGAAGGGTAAAGTGACGGCTGCTTCTTCCTGGCCAGCCGATAGGCCATGTGAGGATGGGCGTGAGGCGATGGGCCGGTCTCACTGCAGAAAGGAAAAGTGCAGTACGCGATGTACAACACAGCTGTTGATGATGACTAAGGCACAATCCTAGGATACTGGCGAGCGACGCGTCAACGCTCAAGATCGAGGCCTGAAAGTAAAGTAGTGTTGAACTGACCTCATAGACAAGACCAGCAGGAGGGATGCGATCGTAGGTGAAGCGAGGAGTGCAAGGTGGGTAGGTGATGGTTGTGGACTCATGGTGTCTGTCAAAAACCAATGCGACGGTGACCGGGACTGGGGGGTGACCGACGTCGGCGCTGGGGTCGGTTAAAGAGGTGCAAGGTGGGTTGTTGGGTGGGCTCACTCCTCCATGTCCATGTTCATGTCCCTTGTCCCAGTCCCGGTTCTGGGACTGGTCCGACGGTTCGACTGCCGCTCGTCCACATTGGCCATGGCTTAGTGGGCTTACCCGGTTCTAACGGATGGTAGCTCATAGATCTGCCACAGTTGGGACCGATCGCCTCAGTTGTCGTCCATTCTCCTCGGGTGACCTGAAGTTTAGGAGGTGCCACAGCATCGTCATGCCTCGCCCCCCTCCCTCTCACCGCATCTTGTTGACTGGTGAAATGCTGATTGCTTGTCATTGGATTTGGGAGATTGCATGTGTTTATGAAGGGGGGGNGAAGAGCATATTTCGTAAATGGTGACGGGAGTTGATGCGTCCGAATACGGGCTGTATCTTCAACTTTTTTCCCCTTGTCCTCTACAAGTGGGCTTGCGACAGTGGGACTGTTGTCGTCTGAGGTGTGTACACTTTCCGAGATGGGATATGTTACATTATTGCCATTCCACATGGTATGGTATGGGAGGATGCTGGTCGAGAACTTTGTCGGGGAATTTTTGTCAAATTGTTTGTTCCCCCCTTCTCTCTCTTCAGCCATTGTTGTGATGGTGTAGCGGAGAGGACAGAGAGATGGCTTCAGGGCATGATTTGTTGACCAATGAAAAGCTTCAATGACTAACGAACTCGGATACAAGGATGCGGCGCACGCCAAGAGGAAAATATGGAGCGCTTTCACAGTGCGGATGGCTCTGAGCCAATCGGACATCCCAAGCGGTTCAGGGTAGCCAGCCAATTGCATTGCTAGTCATGGCAGAATTGGGCCATAAGTTTGAGAAGAAGAAGAGAAGACCGAGGAGGAGGGTCAAGGAAGGTGGGAAAACCAGCAACACGACTGACACTCTGGACCAGCACAAACCTGACGATCTGTGGAGCGCTTACTCTCTTTCTCTGCCATTTAATTTCGGCCTTGCTGCGTGTGTTGTGCGGCATTTGGTCCTTGGGTCCTGGGGTTCCAAATCGTAAGTCGCAACTTGCGTCAGCAATTGACCCTTGCCGTGAAATCGTGACACCCGCCAGCGAGGTGGAAGTCGAGGAGAGTACGGTATCCGCGTGGGACCTTGGCAGGAATCGTCCGATTTGGTGATGCTTCAGACCGTAGCATCATTGGGGGATGACGCCAAGTACGCGTTAAGACGATGCCTTCGGCTCGACATCCTGGACTGTGAGACAAACCAATACCTAGCAAGGTAGATTTCGATGTGTGAGTCGTCTTTCTAGAATGTGCGAGTGACGAAACAACTCATCGTCCAATGTTTGAGGGCGTTTGGCAACGGTACGTGGTGTGATGACAGGCACGGATAACCCATGAATAATACCTTGGTTCCTCGTCTAAGAAAAAGTCTGGAATAACCTGGGGCGAAAGCTCGTGTGATGTGGTCAGCGGACAACGAGGACAGGAGACGAGAAGAAAGAAGGGAGTTCGCCCGAGGACCGCGAATGTGACCTACCCAGTTACTAACCAACTAGCCAACTAACTAATTTCACATCCTAGGAACCGACCGACAGCCGCCCTCCATCCCATCGAGGGAAGAAAACAGTTCCACCACACACGCGACAGAGTGATCGAGTGCCTAGCAGGGGCAAGCATTACTGTATTCGTGTAGGCAAGGAACTTGGTGCAACTTGAAAGCGGGTAATGGTTTAGGGTCTGTGCGCCTTCTCTTCCAATGACGCTAAACTAGCGCGAGATCCATTCCCCGTCACCCGCATACCCCACTAGCATGAGGTATCTTCGGCTCCATTTATGCACGTATGGCACTTTGCTCCTTCATTACATGCATACTACAGCTCTCTTCCCTGTCCAACCTTCTGCGAGAGAGTGCGTCTAGACTCTTTTTTTCCTAATGCTGTCGGTCTAGAAACCGCACTTTCTACCGGTGACCCACTCCCTGAAGCTGCTGGTGCACAGCACCTTCCCTGGGCCTCATAAGCACCTAAGGTAAGGGCAGAGCTCCGCGGTACTGTGTGTTCACGGTCCCTGTTACTGTGGTGAAGGACACTCGTGTAAGTCGCCCGTTCGGCTCGTATCAGGTTGGAGAAAAAAAAAAAAAAACACAACACACATGGCCACCCGTCATATGCATTCCTTCCGCCGAAGAGACACACCCACATTCTCTTCCCACCGCATCCATCCGCTTCGGCTCTCCCGCTTGCATCCGCCGTCCTTCTCTCTCTTTTTTTCCCCCTCTTCTTAGTGTACCATAGCTCAGATTCATTAGAAACTTGCACTGTACATCTGCAAGCGCCTGTTATCATCTCCGAGAAAGGCCGTTATCGTCCTCAGATCCACGTCCAAGAACCAATATTTACCTCGTCCCCCTCCTGTTTCCGCTACTCGTCGCATTCCTCTCTTCCCTTCCTCGCCTTCGACCAACCCTGAGAACGGACGACGCTCCTCTCGATTCTCTTCGTCCTGCAAAGACGTCACCAGAGAAGAAACGTGTATAACCGTACACACATCCCGACACTTCCACTCGTCTGGCTCCTGTCCTGCGTTCCAGCATCTCAGACCAAGTCAAGTGTATTTGTCGCATCGTAAGACTTGCATCAAGTCCAGAGACAATGGCCCTAACCATGCAGAAAAGCCCTCGCAACCCGGATGAATTTCCCACCACCCAACTCTTCCTACTCGGTAAGTTTCACTTACACGCCCATTCACATTCCCTCCCCCCTTTCATTCCTCCTTGACTATTTGCCTCTGTCTCGCCTCTATTGCAATCCACGTTGCCCACCAAAACATTCCACCGTCCAACCCAACTCATATCGATAGCCGTCTGACCTGTACACTAACATCACATCCTTAGCCATTGTTCGTCTTGCCGAACCAATCGCCCTCACTTCCATCTTCCCGTATGCCTGGCCACTCGTCAAGAGATTTGAGATTGGCAGCACTGAAGATGCCTCCTTTTATGCCGGCCTTCTCATCTCGTCCTTCTCTCTCGCCGAGGCCCTGATGGGCATGTACTGGGGCGGTCTCTCTGACCGTATTGGAAGAAAACCCGTGCTGCTTCTGGGATGCATTGGCACCATGTTCAGCATGATCATGGTTGGTTTCGCCTCCAACATCTGGATTGCCTTGGTCGGCAGAGCCATTGGTGGTCTTCTCAACGGCAACATCGGTGTCATTCAGACCATGGTTGGAGAATTGGTCACCAAGCCAGAGCATGAGCGTAAGTGACGATCCGTCCTTCCCTATACTCACCTGCCAAAACCACACACCTTGCTAATATCGTATAGCCCGCGCCTTCTCCGTCATGCCCTTCGTCTGGTCCATCGGCACCATCATCGGTCCCTTTATTGGCGGCACCTTTGCTGATCCACACGAGGCATTCCCCAACGCTTTCCCAGTTGGTGGCTTGTTCTACCACTACCCCTACCTCCTCCCCAATCTTGTCTGCGCTGCCCTCCTGTTTGTCAGCATCATCTTGGGCTACTTCTTGCTGGAAGAGACCCACCCCGACATGCAGCCCCGCGTTTTGCTTCCCGATGACACCTACGTATCAGAAGAGACGCCTTTGCTCGAGACCTCGGATGCCATGAAGCGACCCGCCGTTGATTTGAGAGACGACAAGTACGGAACCGTTCGGAGTCACAAGGCCGCCTCCGCTGCTCAGCCAAAGAAGGACCAGCCCTGCAACATCTACACGAAGCGCATTGTGACGCTCATCGGCGCCCTTTGCATCTTCACCTACCACTCCATGACCTACGACCACCTTCTCCCCATCTTCTTCGAAGACGATCGCGTGTCAGCCAGCCCGATCTCCATGTTCACCTCTCCGAGCAGCCCTTTCTACTCGCCTGGTGGTCTGGGCATCTCGCTCCGCTCGGTGGGCATGATCATGGCCGTCAACGGAGTCATTGCGCTCTTCGTCCAGGCCATCATATTCCCGTTCGCGGCCGAGAAGCTCGGAGTCTACCGTCTGTTCATCATCGTCACCGTGTTGCACCCAATCGCATACGTCATGGTTCCGGGCCTGCTGCTCGTACCCGAATCACTACTGTATGCCGCCATCTATGTCTGCCTGGCAGTCCGCAACATCCTCTCAATCATCCTGTACCCCCTCCTCTTGATCTTGATCAAGGAGGCCACTCCGACTCCCAAGGCCCTGGGCAAAGTCAATGGTCTGGCAGCCAGTGCCGCCGCCGGGTTCCGCATGGTCGCACCGCCTGTTGCCGGTTGGCTGTACACGTTCGGAAGCAAGGTGGACTGTACCGCACTGGCATGGTATGGCAGTGCCGTCGTTGCCGTCATCGGTGCGTTCCAGTGTTTCTCTGTGGAGCGTGAGCGCAAGGAGGGCGTCAGCGAGGAGGATGCGCAGCCCGTCCTGTGCAAGCAGGAGTCCCGAGTTTCCGTAACGGAGGTACTTTCGGATGATGAATGAATGTGTCATGACCACAGGAGAGATGATTGTACAGATGGAGTATTTTAAAGAAACGGCCTACAAAAAGGGGATTGCGAAAAACAACACATGACAACAAAAAACATTGAAGCGGGTATTAGACGGGGAGTTTATTTGATTCGGTCAGGTCAGAACAGGGCGGCGTTACGGATCTTGGTTGTCTTCCTGGAGTTGGGGTCGAATTGGATGGCTTGTATAGACCGAAGATATTCCTCGGTGGCCTTTTACTTTTTTACCCCTTTTTTCTGTTTAGCATGGTTGGCCTGCATTGGTCTGGCATCAGGAGCGATGATCTTGTTGACCTTGAGATAGTTTACTCGCTTTAATAGATGTGAATTTGCTACTACTAATCTTGGCTCATTTTGGTTGACGATACAACTGGTGTAGCTGAGTTTGACCAGAGTGACAGCAGAGTAAGTGGGATGGTATGCGACAGCTTTTACCACAGACGAAACAGGAGCTAACGTTCAGATATTTCAATGAGGTTGAATAGTTCGAGTTCCATGAGGTTCGCGGTTTCTCCATGAACTCCAGAAATCTAACGGCTTTATCCAATTAAAATCGTCAAAAAAAAAAACGACAACCTAAACTCACTCACTCACATAACCGTTCCAATTTTTTTTTTCGCTCAACCACAGTCATAATAGCCACGCAGCATATTATATTCTCATATGAGAACGTATTCAACGAAGCAACTCATGTTCTGGTCAATTTAATTCATTCAAACCCCAAAATAAAGACAGGACTACACTTGAAGGAGGCAAAACAAACCGCATTACACAGAACAGAAACACGAACAGGGACGTGAAAAAGCGGGTACCGTCGCAAACATGCAAATCGACGAGCTCACAGACAGAATGGCCGACATGCTCGCCGCCCAGCAATCCGTCCCAGGCGCGGAGAGAGGCGCGGCTCTGCCGCCAGGCCATGCCCTCCACGCCAACAAGACGCCGGACGAGATCTTTGCCGACCTGAACAAGTCCCCGCTGTTCATGACGGAGCTCGAGGACAACGACGACGTCGCCGCGCTGCAGGCACTCGCCTACGAGGGCACGGCGCGCGAGAACGGCGAGGAGTTCAAGGAGAGGGGCAACGAGTGTTTCAAAGCGAAGCTGTTCGCCGACGCAAAGGAGTTTTACACAAAGGGCATTGAGATCCTGGCCGCCGAGGAGCGGACGCGCGCAAGGGGGCAGAAGACGTTCCACACGGAGAGGGCCGTCGTCGAGGGCGACGCGGAGGGCGAGGAGGGGAGGGAGATCGAGGTCGAGGATGACGAGGAGGAGATTTCGAAGCAGAGGGCCGTGCTGGAGAGCCTGTACGTCAACCGCGCCGCGTGCCACCTGGAGCTGGGCAATTTCCGCAGCTGCTGGACGGACTGCGGCCTCGCGCTGCGGCTGAACCCCAAGAACCTCAAGGCCTACTACCGCTCCGCGCGCGCCCTTCTCAAGGTGGGACGCATCGCCGAGGCCGACGACGCCTGCGCGCGGGGCCTGGCGCTGGACCCGGAGAACAACCCGCTGCGCGCCGTGGCGAGGGACATCGTCAAGGCGGCGGAGCGTGCGGACGTCAAGGCGAAGCGGGAGGCGGAGAGGTTGAGCAAGGAGAGGACTCGCGCGGCGCTGCTGAAGGCTGCGCTGGCCGCGAGGTCGATTGCGACGAGGGAGACGGCCCAGCCGCCCCAGATGGAGGACGCGCGGATGAGGCTCGTGCCGGACGAGGACGACCCGGCCTCGACCCTGAGCTTCCCCGCCGTTTTCCTGTACCCGGTGCATCTGGAGAGCGACTTCATCAAGGCTTTCAACGAGACGGAGTGCCTGGCGGATCATCTCGGGTACATCCTCCCCGTGCCGTGGGACGAGGAGCACGAGTACACGCCCGACGGGGTCGAGTGCTACATGGAGACGGTCAAGGGCGGGTTGGTCAAGGTCGGCAAGAAGGCGGCGCTGCTCAAGGTCCTCAGCGGGGGCAACGTCGAGGTCGTCGACGGGATCGTGAGGGTGTACGTTGTGCCGTCGGCCAAGGCGAAGAAGTGGATCGAGGAGTTCAAGCTGAAGAAGGCGGCGGAAAGAGGCGCCTAGATCGGGGAAGGGGGGGCCACGCCTTTTTAAGATATCACGGATGACGGGAATGATGTTGGGAAAACACTTTGACGATTGCTATGAACTTTTATTCGAGGAAAGCAACTCTGCCGTCGAGTGGAGGGCGAGTTGATTATGGCAACACCGCTTTTCGTTTGCATTCTGAAACCCATCAAACACCAACGTCCATCGGATTTCGTCATTTCACTCATAAGCTCCGGAAACAAAAGAAAATCATCGCGAGACACTGAGTCGTCCTAGTCTAACCTGCCCCCCCCGCTCCCAAACCTCCTCGGCACCCTGATTGATCGTGATCGCCAACGGGAAAACGCCACAGAAGAAATGTGAGAGAAGGACACACACGGCTTCTCCTGGTCAAGTTTCAAAAACCATCACCGCCCCATCATCCATCCGCCTTCTTAGATTTTCCGCCTTCTCATGCCGATGTGGCCCTCCTTCGCTTACTACGGTGAGAGTAAGCATCATCAGCGTCGCTGACACGTTCTGACTCCTTCTGGGGCGCCGCCCTCAACGTCATGAGCCCGAGTGCAGCATTCTGCTCTGCTAGCTCGGCGTCCGAATCCTCCTCGCGACGGTTATCTGACGCGTAGCTGAGGGCGGGACTGCTGCCGTGGGTGCTTTCGCCGCTTTCGCGGCTATCGCTGTCGTCGTGATCGATGGGGCGTTTGTTGTGCGTCCACAGAGGTCTCGGGGCCGTCGTCTGCCTGTTCAGGGGTGTGAATCGAGGGACAGCGCTGAGATACGGATGAGGTAAGCGGTAGCTCTCATCGAGCAACCGGTAGCTCTCCGGGCGATTCGCAGGAGTCCAGCTGGATGTGGGCGGCTGGGCATGTCGCGGCGGTGCCGTGTGGTATCCGTAGCTATAGCCGACCCTTTCTGAGCCGTTGCTCGATGCCGAGTCTGGGCACGAGCGGTAGCTTTCGCCTTCCGTGTCGCTGTACGGGCTCATCAGGCGGGTGTTGAGTCGGAGGCGCCTATCGTCCCTCAGGTGGCGTATCGGTCGGCGGTCAGCGTTGGGGACGTGGCCGAGCGTCACGGGCGGTAGGCTGTGATGCTGGACCTTGCGCGAGAGCTCGGCTTCCCGGATGGCCTCCTTGACGATACCATGGTCGATGACCATGCGCTGGTATTCGGATGAGCCTGGGGGGATGCACATCGACGGGAAAGACGGGCCAAAGATAGGGATGAGGGCCCCTGCGATGTTGTAGCAGAAGGTGGCGCACACCGCTTTGGCACATTCGTACGGCATCCAATATCCTGTCATTGTGAGCCTTGCGCGAATGATCCCTGAGGACCAGGCGAGCTTACCCTGAGCAGCTATTGCGCCTCCGGTGATGCTGTGCGTGATGTCTTTGAGGCCCGGGTTGAGGCTTAGCATCTTTGCCGGTACCGTCTGTATCAAGTCAGCACAGGTTGAGTCATGGAGCCGCAGCATTTGCCTTTGAGTATTTGCAACATTTGAAAAACGGCGTCATCCGGACGAGGCCGATATTGTAGTCCCACATGACTGTGAACTCGTTTTCCTCCCCCGGAACCTTGAACTCGTATTTGAAAACTACCTTTCTCGTCAGTAAAGACCAAACGGCTCTCGGTTGGTCTGCGATAGCAACCCACCTTCGAAGCTCTCTCGGCCTGTCTTTTCGTAAAAGTCCTTCTTGCCGCTATTATATGGGATATGCGCGCATGACTCCTGAATCCGACCAAAGGGAACCACTCGGAAGCGGAGAACCTCTCGACGTGCTGCGTCGTCAACATTCTCGAAGGGGAAATACTTGATGACGCCTCGAGGCTTGTACTTGGACATTGATGGGACACGATCCTTGGGCATCTTAAGCTTGGGGATCTCGGGCCGGTCAAGGTACGGAGGCGAGGCTTGTCTGTCGGCGTAGCAGGTTCCCGACGACGTGGCGGGACTTGGTAGAGACCGAGGGGCAGTGGGCGGCGGGCCGGGAGGGGACGGGTTAAGAAGAGAAGAGAGTGAAAGCATCTTTCCGGGCTGTTTGCATATAAAGCAGGCGAGGGGATACGACGGGATACGTAGAAGTGTCTTGGAAGTGCTGTAAGCCCGCGATGCGGAAAGGACGTCGAAGAACCGGTGCAGGAGAACTGAAGGGAAGATGGTGTGGGAGGATAGGAGACTTAAGACAACGCCTGCAGGATTGGGGCGAAACCTGTTGGTGCTAGAGACGCAGCAAGAGCAGAAGACCCAGAGGCGAGCTTTTTGCCTTGTCTTCTCTATAACTGACAAACACTTGATGCGCTTCGTCTCTGGGGGCTGGGAGGGAGTGGAATAGGGGCGCCTTCAAGCATCCACGGTGTATGCAGCTAGCACTCTGGCAAGATGTTCCTCGTCAATGACGAGGTGGATTGCCAGGTTATTTGTCGTCTTACTCAAGTTCTGCAACAAATCGCCTTTGCCGGTACAGTTACAGTCCAGCACCAGCGACGTTGCTCGGGAGCGAAGAGGCTCTTCTTTGGTTTTGGCGCTCTCGGTCCAGATTTCCTTTGTTGCGGTGTCTTGGAATCGACCTCTCAGCATTGATGCCTCCGTTTGTTACCGTCCACCGCTTTTTCTTTTGCCGTGTCGAGGTGAAAGGCGCGATGTGATAGTTGACTGGTATGGTAAATGTGGATGGGAGGGACGCATGAGACCACTTGAAAACGTCGGCCGGCGGCGAGACCTGATATGTTTCTATCAAAAGGGCAAGCATAGCACCCACGAGTTCGATTTTGATCGAGGTGAGGTTACGCTTAAAAGATGGTCGTGACCGCAAGTTGCCGTATGCTGTTGCTAGTAACTGGAAGACTGGGTAAGCCAAACGGCTCCGGGGAAGCTTCCATGCAGAACGCGTCCGTTCCTCTGCCGAGTTTTTTGGGGAGCTATAAAGAGGGCCAAGCCGTCGGACAGTGGGATATGGGTTTTGTGAAGGCTTGAGAAACTGCCATCTCACAAGCCCCCTTGGGCTGATTTAGAAATGTTATAGGCCGGAGCTGGGCAAGTTTCATCAGATATCACCAACTCACCATCAGTCCGGCAATCGGGATTCAGGATGTGTGAGTGTTGCTGCTTCGCAGATGACTGCGGAAATTCTTCCATAGAAACCGGATAGTCATTGGACGAGTTTGCAAGCGCAGATGCTGCAGAAAGTTCCGCAGAGGCCAAACAGGGAAGGGGTCGCCGTGTTTGGAGGCGCACGGGGGTTGTATTGGCAGAGGGACCTTACGGGTAGCCACATCATAAGTTCCATTCAAGGCAGTGAGTCTTTCCATAGCTTGGCCGAGATGGCGGAACAAGGCTGTCATCCTACGACGGTGAAGATCTCAGGGCAACACCAACCCAAAACTCGGCACATATGGCTCTTCAGCTACCTTGACTATGAGCGTTGATGGGAGACGCCCAAGATCTTGAATGAGATATTTTGCAATGAACTATGAGCTCGAAAACAGTGACGCGTAAATGTCAGCTCTCTCTCTCTCTTCGATAGATTGTTCAGTCTGCTACGGTAGAATAGGGTGTGCGGTCTTTCGTCAGACCGCCAAAGCCGGGCCACCTCCCTCGTCGCTAGCCTAGGTGCATATCCGCAAAAGGTGTCAATAAACGTTTATGATATACTTCAGCTCTCTTCGAGAAGACTGGCCCTGGTCATTCTTTAGTATGGCTCGTCCCCTGGGGTGTGGGTGGTTGCAGCTGTCACTAAAATTCACCCCCCGACATCCTCCCCCACGAGCTTGCAGGCGCACAAGCACAAGAACAAGGAAAAAGAATTTCCGATGTGGAGCACGAGAGGAGACCTTTCTATCTTATGATATGATCCGTAATCTAGGATGTACGGTTCATCTTGAATGGGGCTAAAGCACGAAAGTCCTGCCTCTTGCTGGTCGATGGCAGTCAAAACAACCGGATGACACAGGGAGCGCGGATTCGAACAACCGACGGATAAACTTGAACACTCTGTATATCCGAAGCATGGATGATGAGCTGCTCTTACTATCTATTATTCTGTTGGGTTGCCCTAAGTGACGTCGTGAATAGCAGTGATTCGTCGCCAACCCACGACACGCAGAAACGTGTGGAGAGCGGTATCGGCCGTGGTCGAGTCAACCGAATGATATGCCCAAGGCGGCATAAGTATGCGGTGGCTGGGCATTGGGCTTCTGCGGCTTCCCGCGCACCGCTTTTTTGAGGAGATGGTGATTCCATCATGGCCGTGGCTACCTGGCCAGGTGCCTATTGCAAACAGAGTGCTTGGCGGGTTGAAATAGGTTGCGAGTCAAAGAGATGCAGCCTAGACACACGTCAAGGGCCTGCTCATCAACTGCCTCTCCTTCGCTCTTCAGAACCTTGCCATATACAGGTGAACTGGCAGCTGGGCGGCGTTTGTCGAAGCTTCCTTTCTGCCATATCAGTTTGAGCGAAGGGGAGGAAATGAGACATGGCAGAAACCCTGCCACATCCTGATCCGACAATGTCGCCATGTTCGGATGAGACGACAAGCTAACACTAGGTTCTCTTTTCAGATTGGGGTATATTTTGAAGCGGACGGAGAGTCCGGACTCAAGAAGAAAGCCGGCTACCTGGAAGGACTCATCGACGAAAGATACTATCGTCGTTTCAGATGGCCATACACTGTCTCGGTGACACCGCATTGAGTGACCGGAGAGAGGTGACAGGGTCGCCATTAGTGGTGCGACGCGAGGCGTGAAATGCCATTGCGGCTGTACGCATCGACTCCGGGATATTCTCAACTCGCCGCCATGCAAAGGCCGGAAGTCGGTCGTACACGGCGTGGACGCAAAGCGTGGTCGTGTAGCTACGGCGGACGGATAAACAGCGTCACGTCTGCGACAGCCGTCAACAAGGTCATCCGTCATCGCCCACTCCGTCGATACGGAGGGTAGGAAGCAGCAGAATAGCCTCTGGCCTCTCGGTGAGCCAGTGAATGAATTACTTTCGATAGACTCTGCAAGTATGGTTCTTTTCGAAAGCAACCTACCGCAGACTACATCATGGTGGACAGAAGTATGCTTCACATTCGGGCTATCAGCCCAGGCCCCAGCGCGCTGAGGAAATCGAGTTTGTTCCCGCAGAATATCACAAGACGAAGTCGTTTTTCGCGCAGGAGCAAGAGAGACACAGTGATACTGACCTGAGGGGGCGGCAGCGGTTGCCTCACTCGGTATGACCTGATACCTCATGGACTTGCCGCTCGCCCTCGACGCAAACTAGTCGTGGCTGCTGGTCCACCATTGCTGCGTAGCACTGCATCGGAAGGAAAAATAAGTGGGTGGAGAAGGAGGTTTCCCTCGTGTGATAGCTTGATAAACACCTCCGAGAAGTCCTACGTAAGACTGAGAAGATGCTGCCACGAGGGGGGGTTGACGTTCTGAGGTTCGTTCTAGACGAATGGCGGTGTTGCACAAGGTCGTCACGGTCGAGGACTCACGACACAAGGAGAAAGTTTGTATGAGCGACCAGGTGTTAACTTATTAAAGTTTCAGAATGAGAAACATTGACATGAGCGGCCCGCACCCTTCTTGAAAGTCCCGGGAGGGCTTTCTGCCAGGTCATGGCCTGGTGCGTTAGATAATCACCCGTAACGAGGCTCACAATTATCTCCGTCTCACTTTCTCTCAGTAACTTCATTCCCCGGTTGCACACCCTTAACGGACGTCCCGAGCCATCTCATGAATTGGCCCGTTCGTTCAGTTTCGTCGGCCCGGGGTTTGATTACCTTGGTCCTCACCCTGCAGAGAATCCCAATTCTCAACAGCATCGGACGCCGGCAAGGGAGCCTCGTCAACCACATCCTCAAAGCCGAAGTCGCCGACTCCCTGAATTTAGCCCGAGATAGGCAGCTTTATTGTTGCTTTCTTATTGATTCTCGTATTGGTATTCATAACTCGCTGCGCATTGTCTGTATTGGCGCGTGGAATAATGCTTGTCCTTACCTAGGGAGAGTTGAAACGCGCGATGTCAACGGCCAACTACGCGATTTTGACCTTCAGCACCTAAATGGAGGCCCCTCACATGGCTACAATATTGAATACAGTGAGGAATTTTTTGCAAAAGATATTCTGGGACACTTGCGCTGTGTCCTTGGGAACCACGGCATTGAGGGGTTAAAACCAACATGCCTCGCCAGCGCGGCACGCGCGATGTCTCACCAGAAGACGGTCCAAATTCCGCACGCCATCCCTTCATCGGTTCTAAAATTCCCTATGATTCTCTCAAAAAGATGGTGTTTTCCTTAGGATTCATGCAGTGTGTTTACCTCGAGCAGCACTTTTCGAAATATCGATACCGCGAGCTATGGGTACCATTGATACCATGATGCCAACATCCAGGGTGCAGCAGCCACTCTACGCATACCAAAATCATGCCAGAGCATTACATGCTGCCACATTTTTGCTGGTCCTTCTCATCATCCTTGTCCAAATAGCACGGAGCCGTCAAGATACATACGAAGTCATTGATGTTGATCCCCTTGTTCCAGTGCTTGCTTCGCACAAGCAGAGCTTCTCCCCAGAGCCAAGCTTTTTGAGGATGATTGTCGAGAAACACAATCTTAAACACAATGTTTCCTGGTTCTCCAAGAGAATCCAGGCGATACCAAAGGCTCCGCGAAGGTTTTCGACAACAACTATCAAACAAGCGTTTCTAGATGGCAAGTCCCAGAACATACGCTGGGATGATGAGGGCTTCAGCCTAGATACGGCCGAGTTCGCAGTTCTTCCCGTCACCCAAAGCTCCAAACCTGACGGTATTGATGCCTCCCACTTGATCTTTGGCATATCCACAACCTTTAATCGGCTCACGTACGATGACGACTCACTCATCAAGGATTGGCAGCGATGGCTCACCAACGGGCGGGGCTCTTCGAACGGTGCGAGCGCCGTGGTAACGCTTCATAAAGCGTCTTCCCAGCAGACCTGGGAAATCTCTGAGAAGTTGCAGAAAGCTGGAATCGACGCCATCGTCATACCACAGGAGAACGACATGGACAAATTTTCACGGTATATGGAGCTGGTAACCATTCTCTCGGATGTTAACGAGGCGCTGGCTGAGGAGGGACATGCCAAACGATACTTTGGCCTCATAGACGACGACATGTTCTTCCCCACACCAGCACAGCTCATCTCCAGACTTTCGAGGTTCGATCATTCAGCCCCTTACTACATCGGCCTTCCCAGCGAACGCCCTGACTGGTTCGTCGAGAACGACACAGCAGTCACTTACGGAGGCGGAGCTGTATTCTTTACCCCGCCGGCAGCCTTCCTCGTGTCCCACCTCCCATGTCGTCCGGATGAGGGCGTTCCCGCGAACGATACGAACTGGAACAGCATCCTCCACAAATGCGTAGCGACCCACGCTGACCTCCCCTTCCACGTGCTTCCTAGCTTGTATTCTCCGACAGACGCCCTCTACACCATGCGAGCCGCGACCTTTGATCTAGGCATCTCCCCCTTGACCCTCCGTCACTACAAGTCCCGCCACCGCTTCCGTGCCGGTCTCGCACACCTGGTGACCTCGGTCTGCGGCGAGGCTTGCTTCCTGCAGCGGTTCCGCTTCGCCGACGACTGGGTGCTGGTAAACGGATACTCCATAACGCACTACCGCGATGGCCTCGACGTCGTACGCATGACACCCGGGGCGAAGATGCTTGGGGAGATGCAGTACGGACGAGAGGCGGAGATGCCTCTCGGTGAGGGCATAGTGCTGCACGATGTGAACGAGAAAAAGGATGTTGTGACGTGGAAAGGGGATAGGGAGGTGTGGACGTTCCTGGACGCCGTTGTGGGTGAAAGGGGCGAGGTTGCGCAGATCTACCTGAAGAGGAAAGGCGGGTCCGGTATTACTGATGGGGAGTCCAAATCTGAGGACAAAGATAGTTTAGACTCTGTCATCATATTGGTTTGGGAATCCTGATTGAAGCTGAAGTAGGGCGAGTTGTCTTCTCATATAATTATTAAGGATCCTAGTGGGATAATGACTTCATTGCTTGAGGCTTCGTCCACATACAGCCGAATCATCACATACTCCTTCCTTGTAGCTCTAAGGATCTTGGGGTTTGGAGATTGATGAGTCTATGGTAAATGAAGAATAAGACCAAGGCTTGTGTCTGGTCAGGATGATTGAGTGGCGCGTGACATTGCGTCGAGGAAACAGGAAACGTCGGTCAAGAATTTTGAGCGACGTGTTACTTTCCCACACACCATCACCAATGATTCGTCGCCCATCAAGCAATAAGATTATCCATCCAACATCGACCTTCGTTTTCTAGCATAGGATTTCGGCGGAAGATATGCTACAGAGAACTGAGATGAAACTGACATGAGCTTGCGGCGGCGGTTACCATTAGTACGAAGGATTGGCCTCATCTTAGTGCACCCGCTTCGTTAATCTTCAATACTGTCTCCCTCTGGCCTTGGCCTTCCATCGACAGCCCGCTCAGAACATGCAATGATTACCATTGAATCTTATTCTTGGGGTTACTGTTTCTCTTTGGACAAGACTGAAGGTGTCTTGTCTCTGTTTCCTTCCCTACCGAACGGTTCTTCTGTATTCTACTACGCAAAGGCCTGGCCATTAGATACCTTTATAAGAGGTACTCATCTACAAACTGTCACATACGACCATACCCATTGGAAAACTCGGGATCCCGTCCGCTCTCCCATAGATAAGCCAATGAGGGCCGGATTAGTAGTTGGGTCGGTGACGACCAGCGAATACCTGGTGTTGTATGTTTTGTTGTTTTGTATCATGATATTTATCCTATGCACTCAGTTGGTCACGATCACTCAGTGGGCAACAGTAGGTGGTCACTACCTCCGTACGCAGTCCACAAATGCACTGCGGTTCGTTGAACAGTGCGAGGCAACCGTGACGACGGCGTGGTTCAAACACGGACGGCATCCTCCAAGAGCAGCTTTCGCAACCTTGACAAGACCTAGCCGCTTCACTGTCCAATCCGGAGACCAGCATTACCAACCTTGAGGGTGGCCCATTCTACAGGAAGCTGTGGAGGCGTAACGGGGCTCCGCCAGCGGATAACGGCCCCACCGCACCCAGCCACATCATTGTCCCGGCCGGGATTCCGGCGAAAAAGCAATCTGGCCGACAAGACGCGTCTCTGCTGGATTTTCTGACAACACTGTAGCGCAATATTGTACTGGAACATTGGTTTTTGCCATGTGCCAACTTCAATCTTACAACGAGCGGGACGCGCGTCGTCGTACATACTAAGGCTCCGAAGCCATAGCGCAAGGGAATAAATAATTTGGATCTGGAATGCGGGGCACATATTGCATTTCATGACTGCAGCGCATCGACAAACAGTCATCGCAAAGCGTCATGTGAGGAGCGGTGTGTAAAAGGTTGAGGAAGTTGGGTGGCTGAAGGGTTGCGTTGAGGCTGGCAGCTTAATTCTGGCGGAGTCGGTGGAGAATTTAGAGGGACAACGCACAGAACCGAACATGCAACGGCCCGGTAGTCTCGAGTCCGATGCGTTGGTGAGATTGGGGGAACGGGAGGGATCGCGAAAAAGGCCTGAGTGAGTCCGATGCGGTTGGTCATGAATTGTCCAGTCACCGCCGATTCAGATCGGTGTGTAAGCCGGTAACAGCTGGATGCCTGTTGGTCCAACCCTACACCGTGAGGCGGTAGGGCGTATGCTACGCTGCATGGTGGGTTCTTGTGAAGGGAAGGAAGGTATTGGGAGGGCTAGGTTCATGGATTGGAATGTCTGCATTGACATGGCAAATTTGAATGGTCAACATTGGATGCCCGCCCTAAGCGCATGCTTTTTTTGGACGATGGCTGATTAGCGCCTTGGACTTTGGAAAGGCAAAACGGAGTGGGAGACACAGGGACAGGGCAGCGACCCTGGAGTGGAACTGCTTGATGAGGGATAAGGGATGAGGGAAATCCGAACACAGGAGGCTGAATATCGCGAACGACGGTCATAGACACTCGGCAGAAAACGACAACATCATAGCGGCCGGGTTTAGGGTTTGTGCGTGCAGCGGCCTGCATCGTCATGGGTGGAAAACGGATCGTGTCAACGCCCCTCCATATTGTCGTGGGCTGGCGGCCGACGTGTGACCCTTTGCCGTGGGATTCTTCTTTTTGGCGTCCGTCCGGCTGCCTTGGGCTCGGAGACCAATTACCAACGCAAGATGCGCTGGCCGTTGATTTGTGGGACTCCCTGATGGCCTGGATAGCATTATAAGATGTCCCAAAGTGGTTGTTGTGAAGGCAGGCTATGTCCACACATAACCTACAAGGCTGCGGCGAATAGGTCTGTCACGTCGACGGCACGATTGATGAATTGTTTCCTTGCCGACAACCGCAGGTTGTGTTGGTCTGCTAAACTGGTACCTGAGGTAGCTGATGAAGATTTCCCCGTCCGGAGCATTGTGATGCATGTGCGGGAGAGCTTGGCACTTGGTACTCGAGCAGTGGTGGTTTGATCAGCACGCCCAATGAAAGGGACATGAAGACAACCTGGGAGGCACTGTGATACGGCGGCGGCGTGGGGACTTTTATCTAAGGTAATCTGATATTTCTTGGCTGGCCTCCAATCTGGGGTGGGCTTGGCAATCATCTCACCAGAATGTTTCCCTAGCCGCTGTTGACGCCAACCCCTGAAGGCCAGGTATGTGCCCGGGGCTAGCTAGCCAAGTGAGTCTGGGATGTTTCCGTCATATTGATTGGGTTTGCAGGGCTCTTCGGGATGACAGCTTCAAAACGGACTAGGCAGGACATCCAGGGCGTCGACCAGGCCATCGCGGATGCCCATCAGAAGAATTGTAACGACACCACGAGTCAAATCCCGGCTCAGTCTGCAGCACGTAGCTTGTGGGTAAGCTGTCATGGTTCTTTGTCCAGGGGACGGGATTATGGGATGGATCTTCGTGCAGAATGCAGTGCGCAATGCAAGCTGCAAGTCGCATCGGTTCGGGACCGCCGCGAGTTCGGCCTTCCTTTTGGGAAGTGTTGGACCGTGTTTGAGGTAATTTTTGCGGTTCTACCCTACGCACATGTAGTATCACTACATACGGCTGGACACGTAGTGTGGCATGCAATGAGTCCAATTGGAACTGTCGTGGAAGACCTGTGGAATGCAAACAATACTGATTAAGGGGACCTGAAGAATGAAGTTGAGATGATTGCTTGCTGATCAAACCGGTTGACGTTAACCGTGCGTTTAGGTGGTGGTGATGAGGTTGAGTCAGACCTTTGAGGGCATGACGCCTCGTGTGTTTGCCTGGTATGACTACCTTTACACAAACAAAAGTCCCTCCATGCTACGTAGACAGAAGAAGCTGACAGGATTGCCCATCCGGTCCCTCACACACTTGGTGTCTTCCTTTGATTCGGGAACTGCTGACTTGCAGGCCTATTCAACGGGAAGAAGAAAGGATTCCGTCATTATATTTATTCTGGTTCACATTGACTTGATTTTATTGAACTTCGCTTATATAAGAGGAGGAGAATCTACTTGTAGTCCTTCAGCCCGGGCAATTCCCTCATGCTTGGCCGCTCTCTGGTATACTATTCGTCTTCTAAATGTACCTACCTCACCGATGTAAATAAATCCGGTGTGGCTCGCTCGCTCTTGCCCTTTGGTGCCTCTCAACCCCAAATCCATTACCGCTCTTATGGTTTTCTTAAATTATTATTACTTGTTTAATTATTATTTATTTTTCGTAAGAAAACCATAATTTTCCCCAAGTGCCTTGATACATGTTCTCACTCAGTCAGAAGATCCTACAACATTTGAACAACAAACACAAAAGTCACAGCGACTTATCTCGTTCAGCGAGAGCCCAGCGACATCAATATTAGCAGCTCCGAACTCCCAGGGGTTTTGCTATCCTAGGGTCTTAGCTTGACTTGGCCTAACAGGGTTTCCGTGCCGTACCGACAGGTCCAGCACAACACGACACGACACAATACGGGCAGAAGCACGGCCCGCCACATCAGAGGTGGTAGATAGCGATAGAAAGACATCATACACGCCCCCCTTTAGACGACGCCTTTTGGCCACCCCTCCACTCCCCCCTCCATCCAAGCAAACCGTTCTTACTTGCCATCGGCTGTCCAGAGACAATCCACGATCCAAGGTCCACCATCCGCTGTCCAACAGTCCAACAGTCCACCCACACTACTCTCCATTCCCCTGTCCGTCCCGTCCGTTTCTGGCCCGTCACTTCCCTTCTTCTTCTTCTTCTCGTTCTGCCTTGCCTTGCCTTGCCCTGCCCGCTTGGCCCGCCGCTTCTGCGTCTACTGCCGCTTCACTGTGGGCATTGGCGAGTAGTCATGAGCCTAAGAAGGGCACCCGGTCACAAAAGCAAACTTGACGCCGACGCCGACGCGAATACGGTTGCTTTGGCTCTGGAACCCATCCCTCTGCCTCTTACTCCTGCAGCTGCACTAGGTTCCACAAGCGACAGCCCTGCCGCTGCCGCTGCCGATGCTGCGAATCCTTCGAGTAATCGCCGTCGTTCCTCGTCATCCGACCCATATAACAACAACACCACCACCACCACTACCACCACCACCGCTCACCATCCACTTCGATCCAACCCTTCTACTCTTCGAACCCGCCCCTCCACCATTTCCTATACGTCGAGCGCCGGCGAACATGGTGACGATACGACCGACCCGATCCCATCCTCTCCCTCCCCACAACTGAACGACGGTCCCATGCCTTCAAAACCATCCCTCTTGCGCTCCGCGCCTACCGACGCCCCGTCCTACGGCGCCGTCTCCCAAGATCCGAGCCGCAATGTGTCACCCACCGGTAGTGATTCGAGAACCGGAAACGCACATCCTCTCCGATATGTCTCCGACACCTCCAAATCAGCTTCTTCGAGGTTCTCCACCGTCTCACGAAAAGAGAGTTCGCGCCTCTCCGAAGAGCTCGACGCCGCCGCCCTGACTACCGGCTTAGAGGGCCGCTTCGGAGTTACCCAGACTCCCGTAACTACAAACATGCTAGAAGACGCAAAGTCGGACGCCGCCGACGACGAAATCGACTATGATGATTACACTGGCAGTGAGCATGACGAGGAGGACCCCGTCGACAACTCCCCCCATGAAGTCGTTCGAGCATCCGTTCCCCCAACCGACAACATCACGCTGTCCATCAACACACCGAGAATGTGGACTCTCTCCGTGTTGTTTTCCATACTCGGTTCTTCCACCAACTTGTTCTTTTCGCTACGATACCCTAGTGTTGCCATTACGCCCGTCATCGCGTTGCTGCTCGTTCACCCACTTGGTCTCATGTGGGACTACGCTCTCAAATCTCCGAGCGACCCCCCCGAAGAATTTGTAGACGGCTCCCTCCAGTTCGACGGTGCCGGTGGTCGTCAGCGTCCGAAACGCAGCTTGACCCGCTTGCGTAGGTGGCTCGCCCAGGGGCGCTGGAACGAAAAGGAACACACTTGCGTCTATGTGAGCAGCAATGTGTCGTTTGGCTTCGCCTTCGCGACCGACGTTATTGTTGAACAGTCAAAGTTCTACCACCAGGAAGCCACCATCACCTACCAACTCCTCCTCATACTCTCGACCCAGATTCTGGGCTACGCCTTTGCCGGACTGACCCGCCGATTCCTTGTGCGACCCAGCGGCATGATTTGGCCCGGCACTCTCATGTCGGCAGCGATGTTTGGCACCCTCCATAAGGAAGAAAACAGAATTGCCGACGGTTGGAGGATATCGAGGTGGAAGTTCTTCTACCTCGTCTGGTTCGGCGGCTTTGCCTTCTACTTCCTGCCCGGCTTGTTGATGCCCTGCCTCAGCTACTTCAACGTCATCACCTGGTTTGCGCCCAAGAACGTTGTTGTCGCCAACCTCTTTGGTGTTGTGTCCGGGCTGGGACTCTTCCCCCTGACCTTTGACTGGGCGCAGGTGACCTACATCGGTTCACCTCTCCTGGTGCCATTCTGGGCTGCTATGAACGTTATTGGCGGTCTCGTAATTGTCATGTGGCTCGCTGCTCCCATCGCCTACTACGCCAACCTGTTCTACTCGTCATACATGCCCATGCTGTCCGCTTCTGTTTTCGACAACAAAGGCCAGGTCTACGACGTGAGCAAGATCTTGACATCAGACTTTCTCTTCGACAGAGAGGCATACAGCAGATACAGCCGCGTCTTTCTGCCCATCACCTACGCGCTAAGTTATGGTGTTCAGTTTGCTGCCCTTGCGGCTCTGCTGACACATACGGCTTGCTGGCATGGCAAGGATATATGGCAGACGTGGAAGACGGCGCTAGCGGAGGCTCGCAACGAGGGGCAAGCAGTCTATCAACCCGTATCAGCTGGCGCTAGGCACGTCTCGCCCGAGAGATCCCTGGGCGGCAGCAGGGGCATGTCAAGATCCTCCTCCAACCTCGAGGGACTCATGTTCCGGGAGGACGTACACTGTCGACTGATGAAACGGTACAAAGATGCGCCTCTGTCTTGGTACATGGCGACATTCGTGACCATGCTGGCGGTTGGCATGTTCGTCGTTGAATAGTAAGTCATAAAAAGGAAGAATTTTTTCTTGATTGTTTCTCCAGACATGGTATCTGACGGTCACAGTTACCCCATTCATCTCCCATGGTACGGATTGCTCATGTCACTTGGTATATGCGCCATCTTTTTCATCCCAAACGGAATCATCATGGCTGTCACGAACCAACACAGCAGCATCTATCTGATCTGCCAACTCATCTGCGGCGCCGTATTTCCCGGCCGTCCCATCGCAAACATGGTGTTTGTGACGTACGGATATATCTCGTCGGCACAGGGCATCAAGTTTGCCTCGGACCTCAAACTCGGCCACTATATGAAGATTCCACCACGCATCATGTTTTCGGTTCAGATGGTAGCGACCGTGGTGTCGTCTCTGACGCAAATCGGGGTTCTCAACTGGATGTTCGCCAATGTCAAAGGAATATGTACCTCAGAAGCCGTCAATGGCTTCACGTGCCCCCTCGCGCGGGTGCACTTCAACGGCTCGATTTTGTGGGGTGTGGTCGGACCGGGCGAGTTCTTCGGGCCAAACGCCACGTACCGAGGCCTGGTATGGTGCTTCCTCGTCGGAGCCGTCATGCCGATTCCGCTGTGGCTCTACGCCCGTAAGAACAAACACAGCATTGTGAGGAAGATTAACCTTCCTGTCGTCTTTGGTTCCATGGCGTGGATTCCGCCGGCGACGGGACTCAACTTTTCGGTATGGGCGGTGGTATGCTATGTGTTCAACTACGTGATCAAGAGGAGGAAGAGCGCATGGTGGGCAAAGTACACAATGACGATGAGCGCAGCATTAGACTCGAGCTTGGCGTTTGGCATTGTCGTTGTCTTCTTCGGGTTTGTATACCCCGGACACATGAAGGGCTTCAAGTGGTGGGGTACCGAGGTGTACAAGCAGGGCTGCGACTGGCAGGCGTGCCCGTACAACGAGGTGCCTGAAGGAGGGCATTTCGGGCCCGATTCATGGTGATTAATTCTCGCATTGACGAAACGAAACGACGTAATGCATCATTTTGTACGACTTGTGGCATTGGCAAGCAAGCATTGGATAGGCATATTTGATTCAGAGCATGGTATTCAAGAGACGGAGTTTTTGTTGTGCATCTTTATTGAGATCCGGTCGGAAGCCCGGGATGCCCTTTGCGCGAATAGAGCAGGCCACGTACGTTTAGATGAACCATATATTGCGAAATTGAGCACTACCGCCAATAATTGGCCTTGCTTGACTCCATTGGCTGATTGTCTTTCTCATTAATAAGTGAGTCTCGGTCTAGGCCAAAGAACCTCTAATGGCTCATGGATCGAGCGGATAGTGTTCGAAGAAGCAGCGAACAAGGAATCCAGGGAAACGCCCATACGTTTTACCAAAAAGAATGGAGCGGTAGAGCTAGCGTTGGCACGTTTTCTGCTTCATTCTCATCTCGGAATGTCTTATTGGAGGGGGGCTTAATCCGCCTTCTTCCCTTTATTCATGGTTCATATCAAAGGGAGCGGTCTGATCTATGTGCCTTCATTCGTCCGCAACTTCAGCCGACACGGACGTCTTTCCCCCACTTCCGATGTAGCCCCGGCACCGGGCCCCACCCGGGCATCACCCGCACATGGCCGGGACTGTCGGGCGAAGGTTAAGCTTCGGCTCTTTCACGTCAGAGTCGGCCAAAATGAATGAAACTTCATATTCGTGCTCGACTACATTCCCTGATTCTCATGTTCTGGTGAATCGCTCGGCTGTAATTATCCTTCTGCCCATCCGCACGGATGAACACACGTTCGGGGGGGGGGGGGGGGG
>MPGH01000008.1:778357-860099 GCA_001937105.1 Colletotrichum chlorophyti
GCATGACATGCAGAGCTAGGTGTATAACTGAGCGAGACGATTTGGTCTCCTGGCAGAAAACAAACCGCTGGCTTATGCAGTAGAAAATCGCCGATGTACTGGCAAGCGGCCACAGGTGGCTTTTTGCGCTGCTGTTGGGACGGACTGTAATTTACCCGGCGACCGAGCTGGCCGAGTGAGTTTCTACTGAATGTACGGGAAGCGCTTGTCTCAAGAAGACATCGTGCTTGGTTTTGTTTGGGATGGACGGCTTGGCCGGGCGAGGCTCTTGATACTAGAACGTGGGTAGAAGGCCAAAGAGAGCATCATCAATCGACTGCATGACAGTGCCGGTGGTCAGATCGGAGCGTTGCGGCCGAGTACATCTTTAGAGGACATTGGCGAGGTTTTCCGATAGCTAGCCTACAGTTTCCGCAAATGAGAAGATTGAAAAGGAAACAGGTGTTGAGTCTGTTAAAGATGGCACACCGCAAAAGGGTTGGGTGGTTGCCGGGGGAGCTGGTCAGTTACGGGCCTAGATAACATGGCTCAAAGGTATCAATTCTGCGAAAGTACGCCTCATATCCTGCCACGGAATGATTTTTAGCTACTTGGTTTCACGATTCGGGCGAATCCTGTGTGTCTGACAATGATTTAATTACCGGATACGTTTACGCTGGACTTGAGAAGTCTCTGATTTCTTCCGAAATCACCGAGACCTTACACTGCTGCTCCGATTTGCATCCGGACACACTTTGCTCAATGAAGACCGAGTTGAGAACGACTCATGACCTTGCCAGAAACATTGGCGAAAAAAACCCATGTGAGTTTTTAACACACCAACATTAGAGTGCGTGATACAACCCAGCGACGAATACATCGTGCCTTGTATACCGGGTCGTCAGCTATGACATTGGAACCTCCAGGCAAAAGCCTGAAGTAGCGTGGTTCGTGTTAACCACGCGCAATATGCCGCGCATTTTACTTCAAATCGGAGGAAAAGTTTGGATCGGAGGGCTAAATCCAGATCGGGCAAGAGGGTGCCTCGCCGTAGGGCTGGTTCCGCACCAAATGGTTTGAGCCATGTGAGCTTTCTGCCTAGGAGACCTCACCAAGAGAGCACCGGGAAGTTTGAAATTCAACTCCGTTCGGGACGCAAAGCCATAGAAAGGTTCAGAAACAGTTTAATTGGCAGTTCGTCGTCACGTACGAAGGACTTCAATATCAGAGGTGTCACGTCGTTGACAACTGGCTTGGCACCACCGAACACACAAATCATGTAAGCTTGAGGAACTTCAGAATAGCCATGAACGGAACGCATCGAAATCAAAATTAAAAGCGAACCCTCCATGTTGTTTAAACCGTATTTTCCCCCGACAAACCCACCATCAACGGGCCGGTGATGATCTCTTAAAATGGGCCTGCCGCCCCTGCCCCCAGGTGTTAAACGTACCAGCTAATCCCAAACAACATAGGATAGACTGTCTGCTTCAGGCATCGACTTGGCTTTTCTTCATCAAAATCGTCATGGCGGCCAGAATCACGGGTAGGACGCTGACGATCTCTCCTAGGCCTGCGTAAGCAGGGGGGATGCGGAAGTTCACAAACGCACCCGCCGCCATGAGAATCGCGAGCACGTTGTATACGCCCGACCAAATGAAGTTGAAGGTCATGCGGTGGAAGCTGGCGCGGCTGACATCCAGTATGAAGGGAATACCTCCTAGGCCTGCCAGAAGAACCGCGTCTGCAGCACTGCGGGTGACGTCGCTGGCAGAAGCTGCACTGCCGAGCTGCACGCCCACGTTGGCCTGAGTGACCGCTACGGCGTCGTTCGTTCCATCACCAACAAACATGACAAACCTCCCCTGGGACATTAGCGCGGCTACATACTCGCGCTTTTGTGCCGGGGTCTGCTGCGCGGCAACATTACGGATGCCCACTTTAGCGGCGACGTCTCGGACGGCGCGTGTTTGATCCCCTGAAACCAGATGGACAGTGATATTGCGGGAGACGAGTTGCTTTATAACCTGGCTTGCCTCGCGACGGAGGCGAGTATGCAAGCCAAAGATGACTACTGGGATGGCATTGCGTGTGACAACCAAGATGGTCATACCGGCATTTTGAAGATGAGCTACAGCAGGCAAAGATTCTGTCTTGGTCCAAGAGGGGTTTCCGGCGCAGACAGTGTCACCTGCAATGACGGCTTGAACACCAGCGCCTGGAATGACGTGAATATCTGTGGTTTTGACATTTGGGATGGCGCGATTTTCGAGATACTTCGAAATGGCAACAGACACGGGGTGTTTGTTGCCTGCAACGAGGGACTTGGTGATGGCTCGAGCCTCGTCATGATTAGGGATGAGAAACTCTTCCTCACGAACATCAAGTTCCCCTTCAGTGATTGTTCCGGTCTTGTCTAAAACGACGTCGGTAACCTTGCGTGCGCGTTCGGTGCATTCCGCTGATTTTATGATAACGCCGCCTCTAGCAGCAATACCGCCAGCAACCACCAAGACCATCGGAACCGCCAAACCAAGAGCGCAGGGGCAAGACACTGCCAAGACGGCCACAGCGTATGTGATGGCAGTGGCAACCGCTCTGCCAGCAGATTCGTTGCGGAAGTTAAGACCGACGATGATCCAGACAACAGTGACAACCACAGCGCACAAGGTAACGACAGGTACAAACCAGCTCGCCACGCGGTCAGCAATGTCTTGGATCCTTGGTTTCGAGTTGGCCGCTTCTTCAACAAGACCCGCAATGTCGGTGACGGTATTCTTACCAGGAAGGCGGGTGAGCTGTGCGAGGAGCGTCCCGGAGCCGTTGACAGTGCCCGCAATAACGTTGTCGTGCTGCTTTTTGAAGGCAGGCAAGCTCTCTCCTGTCAACATGGACTCATCCACCTCACTAGATCCGCTGATCACCAGACCATCTGTTGGGACTGCTGAGTGAGGGAGAACCTTGAATATGTCGCCGTATTGAAGAAGGCGAGCGTCAACTTCGACATCCTTGCCATTTTCCACAACAACTGCTGTAGAGGTCTGGAGAGAACGAAGAGACACGGCAGCCACAGCGCGAATGCGTGCATATGCAGCCACTAGACGTCCGAGAAGGACAAGGGTGATGAGAAGCGTGCTCGTTTCAAAGAACTCGGACATTTCAGCGGGTCGATCGGTCATACGGAAAGCAAAGCCGACGACCGAGTAGACATAGGCGGCGGTAATGCTGATGACCACCAGCATGTCCATTTCGATGGTCCCGTTGTGCACAAGTGACGAAATAGCCGGTTTGTAAAAGTCTGGCACTGCAATGAGCTGAACGAACGTTGCTAGCACCATTGAGACGATGGACCGCGTCTTTTCGTCCACAAGGCTATCGCCCCAGGCCAAAACGGCCACAGGGATGGTGAGAACAGCGGATACGATAGTTTTGATCAATTGATGGTACATTCTCTTTCGTCCACCCGCAACAGAAGGGTCGTTGCGCGGGGGCGCCAGCCCGGACGAGAGCGAGCTGACGCTATTCAAGAGTGTTCGGGCTCCGATTACAGCCGGGTCGTAGGTGATCCTCACTATTTTCTTCTCAACAACGTTGACCTCGTTGACACCGGGAATCGCCAGGTCACTCAGCGCCTTTACGGTCACTCCTGGAGCGAGGATGTCCAGTGTTTGGTCATCATTGGACATCCGTGTGCAATGAAAGCCCGTGGCGCGCTCCGTGCTGCGAATCACGTCTTCTGCCTTGCCGACAGCCGGATTGAATGTGAACTCAGCATTGCCCAGAACGAAATTGACGCGCACGCCGGATACACCAGGGGCAGCCTTGAGTGTTTTCTCGAGCTTGTTTCCACATCCAGAGCAAGTCATGCCGTCCACTACGAGGACAACGTGCTCCAGCCCGGCTTCCTTTTCGATGTCTTTCTCGATGAGTCGGGAACCGGCCAACGGCCCCTTGACAACTGCGGATGCAGGGTAGACATCATGTCCACTGCAACAGTCAGTCTGGTCGTCGTTGACATTCTTGATAGCCATGTCATGGTCGTGCGCCGCGTGCGACTTCTTCCCACGACGCTTAATGCTGTGGTGGTGGTGATGCTTGTGCTGACTGTGAGAATAGGCGGTCGTGTGAGCCTCTTTAAGCTCGCGGCGTTTCTTGGAGGCAGGAGGAGTCTTCAGAGGAGCGGCGGTAGCGATTGTTTGCTGCTCAATGCAACAAGTAGTCGGGAGGCCACGGTCGAGGATGCTACGACAGATGCACCGGGCCGTCTCAAGATAGGCACTGTACTGCTCGAAGGCCTTGCAGAGATGGGTGCTGCAAGCAGAAGCCGGGTGATGACCGTCCTTGTCATGGGCATGTCTATGATCGGTAGCACCTTGTTGAATATGAGTTCAAGTTCCAAGATGGACGTGGTACGAAAGGAAAACATACCATCGTGGGCGGCGTCCTCTTCGCAAGACTTCTCGCACTCTACAGCGGCGGCAGCGATGATGCACTTTTCTGTGAAAGCATACGTCAGACCAGATTTGCATAACCGACTGGGCATCGTACCGTCACAACGTTCTTCATTCGAGTTGCAGCATTCGAGCTTGGCAGGGCGGCACGCAAGTTCATCTTGGGCGTCGCAGTAGGTCTCAGCATCGCATTCTGCATCGAGACAGACCAACCCTTCAGCGTTGTTGCAATTCCCGTCACCAGAGCGGCAGGCTCCAGTCCCGGGTTGAAGATAAGGCGATTGGTTGTGTTCAAGCTCATCATCCTGTTCATGATCACCTCCATCCGCAGGGCCGGTGCAGGAGCGGTCCTTGGCTGGGTCATCGGAGCAGCATCTAGGACTCATCTTGTAGTTGGTTTACTTCCTTCTCGGAGTCTTTTCAATAAGCATGATAATGATAGAGAGGGTCAGACAGGGAAAGAAGGATGTTGATGTTGGCAGTGAAGAGGAAGATGTTAGTAGAAACGACAACGGAGATGGACAAGGTTTGAGGGAGGAAAAGATTAGGTCATGGTTTTGAATGAGAAAAGCGACGACGTTGCTACTAAGCAGCACCTCTGTTGTTCCTTGGCACACCTAGATAGATACCTTGACTTGTTCCAATATAAGTGAGGGGGCATCTGCCGGGGTTACATGCAGGAAGAAGGCGTGGCCATCTCGGTATTGGGACTTTCCGTATCGCATGACCGACCCGAGCCCCTTGTCCTCCAGGTTGACATATTGGGGTGACCGAAACTCGGGGTCAACATCCATTCGCTAAATTTCTTCCTTTTGGCAGATTTTTGTTGCGTAAGGCAGCTTGCTTGCTACGTGTTAGATGCACCTGCAAGTACCTATTCTTGTGGCACGGCATGTTTTCGTCAACACGACGCGATACATCGTCCAAGGCAGTTGATACCTTACGTCCCACAGTTCACCAGAAGTGATGGCCATGCCATGGTAATACGCAAGCCAAGTTGTCAAAGGTAAAACGTCTCATAGACAAATTGCAAAGAACGAGATGGGTTGCAGTTGAAGACGACATGGTCGCAGCCAAACACCTGTTGGCGAAAGAAACCGGACCAAGATGTCGAGGCTTGGAATGGTCACAACTTCGGATGAGTCTTTGCTGATAATGTATGTGTACTGCGGGCCTCGGACATAGATGCCATTGTAAGCGGTCTGTGTTGTACCTGAGGAAAGGTAGGTAGGCATCTCCATGGTGGAGAATTACAAGTGTCTTCCTCATGAGCGGCCCCGCCCCGATCGAACATTCGACGCTCCGAAACTTCGGCAAAGTACCTTATACTAATTGCCTCAGAGCTGTAGATGTGTCAAAGGTACAGATAACCGACCTGTCTGGGTACGTGCGGGATCGGGACTCTGGGCATCCAACAATTAATTGACAAACTTGGGTTCGGTTGGTGTATTCAAATGCTTCTGATACTGGGCGCCGAAAAAAGAACCGAACGTAACATCGTCACGACGCCACGTAGGAGCGAACAGTTTCACAATTGTGACAAGTCGACAAGAAACGTATTTGATGAATCAACAAAGATCAATTTCATCACAGATTTTTTCTTGTTTTTCAGTGCCTTCGAGTCCTCCTCGAATGTCATCCATGCCCAAGCCCATGTCTCTGTCCGCATCCCGATCCCATTTGTCACTGACATTACCTCGTTCTTGGCCCCCCAATGCTCAAAAACTGCTCGTCACTTCGTCTAATACCCGATATTTACAAACACCATGGTATCTTGCCCAAATCTAAGAGGGGGAAAAAACTGGTATCATCCACAAATACAAAAGGAAGAGTTGTCCGTTTTAAAACTTTAAAACGCCATTCCGACGCTGGTCCCTTCAGGGCCATTGCCGTCTTTTTGCTTGCCAAACGTCGTGACGCGCTCCAGCGGCGGCTCCTCCGCTCTCGCAGCGGCGGTGCTGCCGGGCGACCACGTCGTCGTCGGGACCGTCTGGCCGCCGTCTTCCGACTCCCATGTCGACACAGTCGACACCGTACCCGTGCTAGTGCGCCTGTCCCGCGGCGGTTGGACACATTGATAGAAGCCGTCACGTCCCCTAACAGGACGCGGAAAGTTCGTGATGGAATCGCGGCTGAAGTGCCGACTGTGGTGCTGCTCTGCCGCAGCTGCTGTACTTCCAGAGAACAGCCAGTTGGAGACACGCGAAAAGGATTTCTTCTTGCGCAGGGGCGGACGGAGGACGAGGGGAAGTGGCGGTGGTGGGGTCCGGTGCTCTCTACCGCGACTAGGGGGTGGTGTGATGAAGGCCGCCGACGCGTCGGCGAATGTCATGCCGCGGTGGGGAATGTGCACCGGAGGTCGCGGCGGTGCCGTGTGAGGACGCTCCGCCCCCGGGTTCAGACGCTGCGCGAATGATGGCGCGGATGGTGGAAGGGCGGGGACCGTGGGTATGTGTTCAACGTCAACGTCCACGTCCATGTTCATGTCTAAAAATCCCAGACTTGTCAGCACCACGTGTTTGAGAGAAGGGAAACGTGCGATGCTAATTTTGGTTCTTGTCCAAGCTTACCGTGCGTCGTCAGTGCCACCGAATGGGCTGTTGAAGGCCTACTGTTGGCGTAAATAGTCTGACGCTCCATGACTAAGTCAATTTCTCTCTGAAGCTTGTCGACTTCCAACAGGGCGCCCGCGATCCGCTCCTTCATCAGTTCCACGCTGGACGATGTCCGCGACCGAGCTCTCGACTTAGGTGGGATTCTCGGCGGTGTATCGTCGGTCGATGTCGTTGGCGACGCTGAAGTCTTCCTCGGAAGATGGAAGGACATGGGTGAGTACTGCGGCTCGTGTGAAAGCCGAAAGACATCGTCGTCCGGACTCGTCCGGACACAAGCTAGAGGCGGCGGCGTTAACATGTCGAAGTCGGGCAAAATGGGCGACAGCTCCCTCTTGGGCACATGTATGCTCAGTTCGAGCGGTCGAAACGATGAGGGCCGGGGCCTGGGTGGAGGACAAGGCGGCATGGAGCGACCGGTTTGTTCGAAGTTCGAATATTGAGGAAATTGAAAAGACTCAGTGTGCAGATGGCGAAAGTTGGTAGGGGCCGATATTTGTAGGCGGCGAGACGACGACCACGGCGGCTGCACCGGCGATGGCGACGAGTCTGAGCGGAATCGTCTTCTTACAGACAAGCGCTCCCGGAGCGATGCGAAACTTCTCTTCTTCCTTCCTGTCGGCTTCCCCTGCTTCTGCAGACGAGGTCCGACTGGCTTTTGCATGGTCCCAGCAAAAGGCGGTAGTGGCAGAAGCACGGGCTGGTCGTGAATAACAGTGGTTGACAGTTTCTCAGAAACGCCAAACGTATCTAAGCGAATTCGAATTAGTGTCCGGTGGGTATGACGTCTCGCCGAACGCATTAGACCCCGAGAGACTTACTCCGTTGACTGGTTTGTTTCTCGTTCAGACAATCAGAGAAGAGGGCACAGCAGTTGACGATTGGTGAAAGCCATGTCGCATAGGCGTCTACAAGTAGGCCACTCAAACCCTTCATACCTGGCCCGCAAGAGGCTTCATGCCGACAGTGATGGGAAGCAGAAGAGATAAGTAGACCGAGGACAAGAGGGAAAGGGAGGCAAGAGAACGAGAGACGGCTAGCAATTTGACAGATCTGAAACTGAGGGAAAGATGTAGAAGGGGGCGGCGACAACCAAAGGGAACCAGGTGATGCCGATTGAGTTATATTAAAAGAATGCTGGAATAGCGAACCGGCATCTCACTGCTGCGAATCATTACACAGGACATGAGATGAGTAAGTGTAAGAAAATGTAGGTCAGGTAAAAAAGAAGCCAGCCCAACCCAATCGAGCGTCTTTTTTCGGATGGGCCAAGTTTCTCTTGGGGTGCTCGTGAACATTATCCAGGTATTTCCCCTTCATTTCCCAACTCAAGCTCAAGGGCCAGAGATTTTCCTCAAACTCTTTGCTTAATAGGTTCAGCTGAGAAGATGATGGAGGGACAAGGGCCTAGGAGATGTCGACGAGGTGTGCCGTCGAGGTGCAGACGGGCCGTTCTGATAGGCCCGGGTTGCAGACGGGGGCAGACGGGGACAGACACGGCCGGCCAACCGGCGCTTAGGATACACGTTTGAAGCTGGGATGCTTGTCGGATTCGGATGGCTGGCGCTACACCAAGCACCACACAATTCTCACCAGCGCTCTTACCCACCACACCACAACATTGCAGGACCCCACAGCACCACCCGTGTAAGATGGAAAACGATGGCTCAGCGAGTTGATGTCTCACCTCTGCCTTGTTCTGGTTACTTTACTCGAACCTAGCTCTCGGCTTTTGACCAGCAGCTACTTGCCACAAGTATGTCCCCTGTAACCCAAAGAGGATACTGCCTTGTGCCAGTCATAAAATGTCATGTCAGCCCACCGGATCTGACGCCAGTCACCCACCCACCACCTGGTCATCTTTAGTGCATGCATTCTACCGGGCCTTTGTTGAAAGATAGAGGCAAAACAAGGGCAATGGCTGGAAGATCTCTTGAAGCTGTCCTTGTGCATTCAATCGGAAAGAAAGGACGACTTAACTGAGAGCCAACCGTTGAAGCGTGAGCATCCATATGCTCAAACGGGAATCCCGTGATGCGGTGGCCTGTCCAAACATGAGCGGACGGGAAACTATGGGCAAAGCCAGTAGAATATGCAAGGCACCGTGAGCGGGATGGGAACGGAACGCGGGAAGCCTATCTAGCGATTGGGGATGCGCAATTATTCCGTGATATAGGTAGTGTGGGAGCACAGAGAATATGTGGTGTGCTCATCTGCTTTCTCTCCGGTCCGCCTTTGTCTCTTCGTTGCTCCTCTGTTCTAATAAAAGCCCTCTTGGGGCAATGCGTATCACTTGATGTCCACCACGATGATTCTCCTCTCGGTAGTGGTTGTAACCTCCGGGCGGATCGGTGGGAATGGAAATCACCGGCGCCATGATGACGCGAGTCAAGGCGAGTTACCGTGCGCTGGAAAGGAATAGGTTTGGGAACCATTGCTGAGGAATTGAGGCGGAGCCCTTCGCAACTGTCTGCTTTGGAGAAAACGGGTGGATGACAGACTTCAGTCGACTTGCTCACGCTGCTCTAGCGCAAACGAAATGTCTCGGGCAAACCGTCGCTATAGTGAGGGACGAGGGTCAGGTACCACGTGCATAATCATCATTATGCATGTTATTACGTAACGCGTCAGAGGAGCGTGGATGGGTCACATGAGAACACGACTGACTCTATCCGTAAAGACGTGTGAAATTTGAGTGTGGTCTGAGCGCCTTAAGAAATCATTCCATCTGCTTTATCGATAACGGCATATCGGAGAAAGCGATTGCCGAACTTCAAGGCTCCAGGTGTTCCAAATCTGGGTACAGCTGGGCACAGTCGCCGACCGCAACGACCTTAACCCCTGCACTTTTTTTTTTTACCAGAAGTGAACACCTGGCTCAACTCACCTGCTGGAGCCGCTTTTGTTCAGTTCAAAGACCCCAAGGCCCACGACCGTTACTCCGGACGGTCAAACTCACTGTTCACCCACCAGAGACCAACCTCAATTCCTTCTTTCGGGCTGTCGCTGTTTGTCGTCGGACTCCTCCACTCCTGCGACACACTCTCCTCTCCTGAATTCCTTCCCATCTCGGAAAACGCCTAGTCGCCTCCGGCACTAGCCCCCATCTCAAAGATGTCGATGCCAATGCCCGGCCCCATGCAGATGGGCCCCAACGGCCAGCCCATGCCCTCACCTGAGCAGATCGCCGCCATGCGCAGACAAATAGAAGCTGATGCCGCAAAGGCTGGCATGAGCGTGCCGGATTTCCTTAACCACCTCCGGCAGCAAGCTATGCAGCAGCAGCACGCTGCACGACTGGCGCAGCAGCAAGCTATGCAGCAGCAACAACAAGGCGGCGAGGCAGGCGACGGCCATCATGACCACGATCATGATCATGACCACGATCATCAGCATCAGCATCAGCATCAACAGCCTCAACAGGGTCAACCCCAGCCCATCAGGCCTGGTCCTCCTAACCCTGTTGCGCTAGCCCTCGCCACTTTCCTGCGCAGCCAGGATTTGAAGCCCCGTACTTGTATCCTCAATGGCGAGCGCAAGGACATGTTCAGAGGTATGCTCAACGTGTTCGCTTTAGGGACCCGGCCGAACATGAAGCTTACCGCCAAATATAGTCAAGCGTGCTCTTCGCGCTCTCCAATCCCCCGCCTACGAGAAGGCACGTAAGAAGAACCCCGCCCTTCCGGAAATCACCGACCGAGCCTCTCTCGAGAACACTTTCAAGCTCCTTCCCATGTCGATGTTGGCTTTGCGCGTAACCAAGACAGACCCCCATGAAGGTCACGACCACGGTCCTAAGAAGACCAAGCGCGTCAAGGGTCTCTGGACTGTCCGCATCGAGCCTCAGCAAGAGGCGAAAGAAGAGATGTATTACGTGTGGTTCTGGGAGGGCAGCCAGGTTAAGCGCAAGCTGTACTCCATCCTTGCCCTCGTACTGATCTTCATCGTCGTCTGCTACCCTCTCTGGCCCCTCAAGCTCCGTCTTGGCGTATACTACCTTAGTTGGGGATTTCTTGGCCTGCTCGGTCTATTTTTCCTCATGGCCATCTTCCGCGTCATTCTTTTCTGCATTACCTACTTCGTCGCATCACCCGGTCTTTGGCTGTTCCCTAACCTTTGGGAGGATGTTTCGTTTGTTGACAGCTTCAAGCCCGTCTGGGCCTGGCACGATGTGAGTTCTCGGACACCCCAACAATCCTACAAAATGCTTGCGAGCAGCGCTAACAACCACAGACTGCTCCCAAGAAGGGTAAGAAGAAGAAGTCCTCCTCAGGTGGTGCCGCAAGCGCCGGCGGCACTTTCGCCGCTTCTACCGGTCAGCCTCTACCAGCTTCAGCGACGACGACGGCGACAGAGACGCAGGTAGCCTCGCAGCCTGCGCAGCGCAGTGGCTATGTCGCGCCCGTCGTGGAGGAGCTCGGGGACGAGGATGAGTAAATGCATACTTTCGGTGGTTTATCCGCATCTCACAGGCGTTCGGGGATTTCCGTCGATTAAATGGTTGTACTTGTAAATATATCCAGCTCCTGGTATTACTACCGTCTGCCTGGGTTCAGGAGCGGAAAGTTCCATATTGATACGTTGAAGAAACGATCTACATGACACAAGCCATGGCATTTGCAGCCCAACTCTGTTCTGGGGAGATGAACTATATTCTGAACGGTGAACTGGGATCATGCGGCGTTGTGTCGTAAGTGTTCTTACGTTCGAAATTGCTGGCTGGATTGTGAATTGTTCTATTTGTTTGCTACAGTGGCTCCATACCGAATGTACCTAATTACCGAACCGATCCCTCGGCGCGTTCGTAATACCAGATAGCGCCCTCCGCCTTTGCGCAGCTCGACACGCTTCCGCCGTTGATATCAGCGCCAACAGGGACACCCTCACCACGCTGAGGTTTACCATAGACGTGGAAATAGTACCAGGCCTCACTGAGCTGGGTGTACCCGTTATCGAGGGAGCCCTTGCCAGCCTCGGTGGTGTTGTAGCGGGGCCCGGAGCAGCCAACATAGGGCAACGCGCCGTGGCCCTCCTTAAGAGCGGCCTGGATGGTGGAGAGCGAGTAGGAGGTTGCGTTGGAGGGCTTGATGTCCTTCTTGGCGAGCCACTCCCAGGTCGGTGTCTCCTTGTAGTAGTGGATGGAGGTCTCAAAGAAATCAATCAGCTCCTCGTGCTGCTGGTATTTGGGGCCGTAGCACTCGACGTCAAACGTGCTGAAGCAGGTGGCATGCTTGGAGAACTCGTGGGCCCAGAGGACCCAGTTAGGGGTGTATTGGGCGATCCAGAACCTGTTGGGATTAATTAGACTCGACGCGGCCCCTTTGAAATTATCTGTTCAAGTTGGCGGCTTACTTGTTCATAAATTCCAGGAGATCGAACCTCTCAAAGAGCTTGATGAAGTTGTCGATAGACGAGCCATTGTAGGCGGGGACTGGAGTGCCGCCTGGCTTTCCAGTAGTGGTATTTGGAGAGGGGATGGGGTCATACTGGCGGCTGAGATCGCAGTACTGAGTGTAAGAGCCGTTGCAGAAGTCCGGCCAAAGGCCGTGGATGCCCCAAGAATCCTGAGGGAGCTTCTGGCCCTCGGACTCGAGGCCGGTGTGTGTGTTCCAGAACTGTGTTGCGAGCTATTATGACATGTCGCCACCGTTAGATGTGCGCTTTTTCCAATGGAGTGTTAATGAGCAACATACGACGAGTCCACCGTAGGTCTCCACGCAGCAGGTGTCGACCTTTTCTGGCTGCGCTCCGCAGGAGCAGGACAGGACAGGCTCCACTGAGTAAGAGATATAAGTCAACTGAGCCTCTGATGCTTAGACAGAACTTCGAGTCATAATTACCAAGGGCACAAGTGTGGTTGGCAGTGCTCATTCCAGGATAGAGACCAGCCGCGGCGGTGCGCATGACAACAGCGACTGCGAGAAGACTAATTGCTCGAGTCATCTTGAATGAATGGAGATGTAGAACCTCTCACACGGCAAACTAGAGACAAGGGCAATAAAACAAACATCGGCACGAACTAAAGGCGCGGAACATCGTGACACTTTAAATAGCTTTTGTTCTCCATCTACGAGGACAGAAAGAGAAGAGGGTCTTGATTTGCCCGCCATTACCCATTCCCCACACGAGACGCGACGTCGAACATGGTCAGAATGGTCTTGGCTTGAACAGGAAGCTCGAATGACTGATTAGCAGTCGAGATGGGCCGTCGTTGCCGTCAATTGGCAGGGTTTGACGGGGGCACAATTATCCCACCTGCTCGAGATACGGAACGTGAGAGGTCAATTCAGATCGCGGGGCGATAGTCGGGATTGAGTTTGTTAGCGAGCGGTGCAGCAGTAGCGCGGATTGACTCCTACTAAGCATGGCCTGGCCGTCATCGGTCTGCGGTGAGCGAATTGGGAACTGTTGCCGCCGACTACGGCGAGCTCCGATGGTAGGTGGGTAGGCTACGACGGGGGCTGCTAGAGAAGGCGAGATGTACGTTGTATTAGGCCTTTCAACATGATATGGAAATGGCTGACGCCCGATAGGGTTCCCTGGTTGATCAGGATGGAGCTTGAACCAAGTTGACCTCGACAAAACGGGCAAGTGGCTGATGTCTGTGGCTGGTAGCTTGATACCGGCGAGTTTGGCCGTGGCAGGGAGAGAGAAGCTGTTCCCACCGGAATGGGGAAACTGTGGGCCGAGGGAAGCTCTGAGCTTAGGCTGGAAGACAGCGAGGTGAATGGCTCCTGGCCGCTTGGAAAATGAAACGAACTGCTTCTGTGGCGCACACCTTCCCCTTCACTCTGAATGAGGTTGAGCTTGATCAAGATAGAAGGAGCGAAGGAGCAACTTTTCAATCACGCGCTTCCTTTTCATAATTCCACTTGTTCCGACTCTTGCATCTCATTCATCTTCCATTAATCCTCCCCCGGGCTCTTATATTATACTCGATTCTCCGTACCACATCCCTCACGTTGTGAGACAGCTCGGCAGATCTTGTCATCTGTTGCCCCAGTGTAGCGTGGTAGCTCATCAAGCTCCGCTCCGCACCTCAACGCTCATCTGTCGGGATTTCTCTGTCAAATTACGGTGTTAAGGTAAGTTTGCATCTCAGTCTTATTCCAATTGCCTTGTTCTCCTGATACTGGGTTTTCCCTATTTTGCCCTACGTCGCGGAAACACTATCTCGCGTCAGGTGACCGGCACAACATGAACCATGACACACGATCCACTCATTTGGTACTGCATGCCTACGGTGATGATTCTTCTAGATCGGAAGCAACCTTGTTCTGAGCGAAGCAAGTCTTATTTTCGGCTCATTTGGTTCCTCATGCTTCCCACACTTCTCACATTTCCTCTTCTCTTCCTTCTTGCGCTCCTCCTCCTCCTCCTCCTCCTCCTCCCCCTCCCCCTTCCCTCCCCTTCTTCTTCTTCTTCTGCTTCATTTTACTTCCCTCTGGCAATCCTCACTCACCATGACTTCTTTTGCCGCAAACCAGCTAATGCTATGTTCAGAGCCGAAACTCTTGGTCACATCATCAACATGTCCGACGAGTTATCTGTTCCCGCCCCCATCAGTGATAAGGATGCCCCTCATGAGCTCGAGGAGCCTGAGCAGGAGTTAAGACCAGAAACCAAGTTCTCTTGGGTGTAAGTCATAAAAGTCAATATTCTCAGCATTTGGTTCCTAACCTCCTCAGCCAACCACACCCAGTCTTTGTCATGATCCTAGTAGGTCCCGAGGAGGTGTCGTTCGGTATCCCCAAGGACTTCCTCTGCGCGCGATCAGCTTTTTACCGAGACCATTTCAGGCGAAACGGGGCCCAGGACGCCCTCGAGCAGGTTGTCAAACTTCCGAACACAACCTCGGAGGTTTTTGGCCTCACCCAACGATTCCTCTTCACCGGCCAGGTAACCGAGGACCTGGAACCGATTCCGTCTTACGAGGCTCTCATTGGGGTATGGAAACTGGGTAATGAGCTTGGGATTGACGGCCTTTGCGAGAAGACCCTCGAGGCAATGGTAGAGTGCAGGCGCGTCACTGGCCGCATCCCCGCCACACCCCTTCTCGTCGAAGTTTGGAGAGACACTCCGGAGGGCTCTACCATTCGCAAGCTCCTCCTCTCGTGGACAGCCGAGTACATGCGATCTTCTGACGCTAGGACTGAGTTCGCCAAGTCACTGCCACATGAGGTTCTCAGCGAGCTCGTGATAACAATGAGTTCCCTCGAGAACAGTGCGCCACAGGATGCACCAGCTGACACAGTTTCGGCGGAGCCAGCCCCTAGGAAGAGTGTGCATTACCTTGAAGAAGACAGTGACAAAGAACAGGGGCACATGTCCAAGAAGAACCGCCGCGCTTCTGCACCTTTGCCGGGCTCCCAGAACAATTCCAAGTCCCTCCACCGCGCCCCACCTCCGCCCGTCCGCAAAGCCGCGGCTGTGGCTGCGGCGGCTACGACACCTCGCTCCAAGCCCGTGGTTCAGAAGCGCCGGAGCATTGTCCCCGTTACAGACGGTGAGATTACCACCGAGAAGAAGGTTGAGTTCTGTTCCGATCTCCTCGACAGGATGTTATCGGGTCCAGGTATGTCTCCTCAGTATATTTTAGATATATGTGGTTTCTGGACGTTGACTTGCTCCAGGTTTCTGGACGAGACTTGTAGGCCCTTTCAAGGAACCTGTCAACCCCGTCGAGGACGGTGTGCCTGACTACTTTGACAAGGTCAAGAAGCCCATGGACCTGAACACCATCAAGGACAAGATGGCGCGGCGCGAATATCAAACCGAGAACGAGTTCGTCGCAGACGTACGCCAGATATTTGAAAACTGTTATACCTACTGGACTAAGGGCGACCCAATGTGGGGAGCGTGCGAGAAGTTCCAAAAAACATTTGAGGAGAAGTACGCGCAGATGCACAAGAACATCACCAAGATGATGCGCGAGCCGGTCGACTGAAAGCACATTCCCCGCCATTCTCCGTTTCCACTCATGTCGCCCTCGACTGCCTAAACAGACTTGCAGTATTGGCGCTCTCGCTGCGTGTACAACATTTTATGGAGGGATTGCCAGCAGCTTCCATCATTACTATTTTTACCTCATTTTCTGGTACTCTGATTAATCATAATGGAGGCGAGATGAGGACATATCGCATACCTAAAGCGGAAACGGAAGTGGTCAGTCAGGGGTAGGAGTCCATGTTTCCGGAAGTGGAAGACAGCTAAGGACATTCGCCTGGTGTTGGAGGAATGAGACTCAGACTGGTCTTGGGGCAGCCCAGAGATCCGTGTGTATTTTTATAGCTGGGCAGAGCGACCGGGAGTGCTGAAGCAAATATATCCCAGTTGATACTTGTCATTGTACTCCTTTTCTCTATCAACAATTCCCGACGATTACAACAGGAGGGCTCTAGGAAAGCCTTTCATCCTCGTTGGTAGAACAACGTTAGCTCGTGTCAATGGCCTTCCTTGACATTGAATCCTATGTTTATTTGCTACTCAAGAGGCATATAAGGAAGGCTGCTCCGCATGACGACGCAAGTGTTACTTTGTTTCTTTTCTTCCCGCTTTCTGTCCTTCTTGTTTCTTTTTGTTCCTTTTTTCAGCATCAAATACGCAAAGTGTTTTATTTTTTATTTTTAGGGGGAGTAACATCCAAAATCCAAAAGCAAGTTTACACAATTTGCGCATGATTGGATTCCATGCTCTTCTAGTCGCTGTCAAACAAAACTAAAAGCATACAACATGAGCAGATAAGCGCCCGCAGAACCTCAAGAACCATTCCAGTGAAAGCATTACCAGTCGTCTGACCATCGCTGCGTACTAACATAAACATCGTACCTTGCATTACTACAACGTCACCACCACTATTTTCCGACTTTCGCGTTTCAAGGATCAGGTGGTACTCCAATGGACTACACAAGTCCGCCAAGGGTAAGTACTAGGTCAACTTACAATTCTTCTGACTCGGGCAAGGCGGCCCCTACTGACTTCTCGATGCCGTTGTTGCCAAGCAGATAATCCCCAAAATACTTCATGGCACTGAAAATCTCCTCGCCGACGGGTACGATATTTTCTTTTGGAAGCAGAAAACCGTAGCTGCCAGTGTCCCTGAGCTTGATCTGGTAGCTGTAGTGTGCGTGGAGCTCGTGATAGAACCAGTCAATGGCCGACCCGCCGCCGGTTTCGACACGCTTCGTTACGCTCTTGGTCTTGCGCCCGGCCACTGCTCCTTCGCATGCCGATGTGACCGAGTACAGCTCCCCATTGGACAGTCGGATGGCTTTGGCAAGTCCTGCTGCTAGCTCCTCAAGGTTCTCTACGTTGGGCGGGTCCACATCGCAAGAGTAGGCAAAGGGAAAGAGAACCTGCTGAGAATACGCGTGCAAGTCAATAAGACCTACAAACTCGGCACTTTCCTGGGAGGCATTTCTTGCCCAGGTCGCAAGGGCAATGGCTTCGGTCGCTTGCCATGGCTCGTTGCCGCCATAGCTCTCGGAGCACGGGTCGTTTGCAGACCAATCACCCCATTCGTATCCAAAAGCGTGATCCAGATCGAAGCCGCGGCACCACCGCATGCCCGTCTGTTGCCGGGACTTGCGCCAAAGTCGGTCAACTTCCCACGTGTATTCAACGCCATCAGGGTTGACCACGGGGATGAAGACGAAGTCAAAGTGCTCCAGCAGCTTGGTAATCATAGGCTCTCTTCCAAAGGCCGTTATGAAAGACCATGCAACATAGTTGGCGGTTGTTGTAGATATCCACTCGCGCGCATGCATTCCTCCAGTGACGACAACTGTCTTCCTCTTGCCGGTCTGTTTTCCTGGAGGGGCTTTGACCCCTATCTTGAGAGCAGGTATATCTCGGCCCTCATACGATTTTCCGATACTGATAATTTGAGTGATGGCCGGGAACATGGCCTCGTTCAGGCGCATCCACTGGATGATAGTCTGGATTGCACGTATTAGCTCGAAATCAGGGCGTCTTGTAGTCCATCGGATTCTGCTTACCGAAAGGGGATGGTAGTCTTGGAAAAAGTAGTTGTCGGTGTCTCTGCGCGATGCCCCGAGAGTGGCGCGACCGTTCTGCTCCCATTGCTGGATCTGGGGGGGCGTATCGAGAGTAGGATAAGTGTCAGAGACTGCAGAGGCGACATCGGTGATCAGGGTCGAATAAGAATGTAATGACTGGGGCAGAAGGCTCAACAGCGGGCGTATCCGGTCTCTACGGACGAGAACGTCGACATATTCATTGTTGAAGGCCCATACGTCGAGGAACAAGCGAGCGGCGGCGTCCGCAAAAGCTGTCTCTTCTTGTGATGCGTTAAGCGCGAAACGGAGGACGACGGAGTCCTTGTATTTTTGGAAAGAGGGGTTTGATGTGCTCGGGTTTTTTCGAGTACCGGATTTCAACGGCGGTGGCCCAAAGACAAACTCGACGGCGATGTCGCGTAGCCGTGTCAGGAGAGGGAACGTGGCCGGTCTTGTGGCGGGATTGTGTGCATCGCGATAAGGATCAATTCGGGCGGCGGAGACGGAGACGGAGGGGGCGAGTAAGGCCAGGGAGAGGACTGCCTGGGGTCGCATCTCGGGTCACGAGACGTTCGCTGACTTCGTTGATGTGTTGCTGAGATTTGAATGATGTAGATTTTTTTTTTTTCTCTTTCTTTTTTTCCCTATGTGTTGTGGTGGTGATGCGGTTGAATTGAAGGCGAGGCGATGAGAGGGGAGAAGAGTTTCGACGGGGAGATGTAAAGAGAAGATGGGGAACGGCGATGATTTCTTCAGGCAGCCGCTTAGCTGCTTAGCTGAGGTGATTTACAGGCTCTAAGAGCATCATCCTTGGAGGATGAAATATGAAAGTCAAAGGTGCAACAGTAAGGACTAATCAGACGTTTGACGGTTTTAGCCAGCACTGTGAATACTTTCCGATTTACAGCGCATCTGTTGTTGGCGCATGACAATGAAGATGTCGATAGGGGATAAAAGGCAGAGATGCTCAGAGGTGTTTGTGCTATTTTGGAGAGGGAAATACAGTGCCAATTATCTGCAACACGTAAAAGCTACTTAGGCACGTTTAGGTTCGGTTCTGATGCAACCACGGACCCAAAGAAACTCACGAAGCAAAGTGACAGTTTGATTGAGTGTAATTGACAAGACCCTGGAGATGAGTTGCATGGGTTCGCTGGATGGACCATGGATACAAGGCTAACGTAAACTGGAAGACGGTGATCAATAAAAAACAGGTCGAGGGGCTGGCTGGACTGGGCTAGACCTCTGTGACGGGGCTATCCCTTAGGGGTATCATTTTATTGCTCACCTATTCATTTTCTTTTATTTGGATTGAGCTGAAGCAGAAAAGTTCTCATCACGGCTGTCTAATGCTTTTTTGTTCACCTTGATTAACTTTGATACACCTAGGTGAGCAGAGGTCCGCGACGCAGATGAGGAAGGTGCTCGCCTTTGGTGGTTCTATATATGGTGATTGAACTGTAAGGCCACCTCTGCCTGGCCCATACCTGACAAGGATTATCCCCAAGCCCATCGATGGATCCTTGAAATCCCAGCGAATTGATTGAACGTGTTCGTTCCCAAGTCCTCGGTCAGGTCCCATTCTCAGCCTGCAGATACTAATCGTCTTTCACCTTCTGCTTCTGCTTCCATCTTTTTATTTTTATTCTTGTTTTCATTTGCCATTGCCTTTTGGTTCTGGTCGGTCGCCCTTCCCGTTCTGGATCCCCTCTTATCCCAGCTTCAGCCTCTCTTATTATCATTTCTTTCTTTTCCCGACTTCGTCGAGACCTGGGTACAGAAATTGAAGCGACGACGCCAATGTCAATCGAACGTCACTTGATCTCTATGTTCAGTCATTTTGTTCTTTCTTCTCTTGTGTTCCAGCGCCAAAAGCCATCCGTCTCTTCTAGCCTCGTTCATTGCCCTCCTTAACCGACTTGCCGATTGAATAGTGTACTTACGCTGTATCCATCTCATCACCTCATCTTACCTTAGCTTACTTCATCCGCTCCTCCAATCCGTTGTCGCCTCATTCCCTCAGCTCTTCTTCTCCCTACCTTAGGCACCTTGCTGTGCTTGCCTACCTAACCCCTACCCACTATTCGTCCTGTCTTTTTTAACTTAACGTTGCACCGCGCCTACCTGTTAGCGTACAGCAACACCCTTACCTTCCTTGCAACTTGGGTATCTAGGGAACTTAAGTTACTTTACGCAACTCACCTACCGGATCTAATCCGGCCTCGACATCACTCGACATTTCAGGCTACCTTCTGCATCTGTATTTCATCTATCCATTTACCTCGCTCCCGGTCTCCCTGCCGCCTTCATCCACCAACCACCACCACCGTTCCTCTCCTTTGTGTCGACTTTTCTCACTCTTGATTCTCGCCAATGCGTGTCGCTTTGCCATTCAATCTCACGCTGTGCTGATGGCCTAAGTGTCCGGATCCGACGGCATCGCACGCAAGCCCCCTTCACACTTGACCGTCGTCGTCATCCTCCCACTTCGCTCTTCTCTCCCTGGCAAACCATGACCCATCGCCGTCATGCCTTTTCTACGCCGTCGCGGCAACGTGGCCAGCGAGTCCGATATGAGACGCCATACAATTCTTGATCTCGACACTGCGCCTCAGTTACCCCCGCTTCCTCACCACCCCCCTCAGCATCCGCAACACGAACCACCGCTGCAGCAGCTCTCGTCGTATCCTCAGCCGACCCCTCAACCGCATGAGCAAGAGCAAGAGCCCGAGCATCTCCAGCAACCCGACAAGCAGCAGCAAGTGGAAACCCCATCAGAACCGCCATCGCAGCAGCAACAGGAATTACTACCCTCTGTGTCCATTTCCAGAGCTAGGCCACCGTCCAGCTCCCTGGCTGTCCCTTCCCAATTTGATGATGACCTCGACGTTTCCGCTCAACAAAACTCAGACGACCCAGACGCTCGACCAGATTCCCCGCCAATTCAGGAAGAGACCCCTAAACACCGTCGCTTCTCCATTCTTAGATTCCGTAATGCCTCCGACTCGCAATTGTCGCTGAGGGCCAAGCAACAGGCCGAAAAGCCTCCCCCTGTTCCGCGCCGTACGTCGACTTCCAATCCCCCATACCAACCACTCTCGTGCGTCTTGCCAAGTCTGGCTTGCTAACTAGTTGCGCCAGCCCCCGAAATCATCACGACTGCTCCCACTACCGACCTCCAGGTTCCCCAAAAGAAGCAATCCCGCATGCGACTCGCCGACCGATTTCGACGCTCTGGAGAGATACCACGAAACAGCGATGATGGGGGTGCTCGGGCCATGACTTGGAAATCCAGAAGGAAGACAGGGCTGGAGGATCTGGCTTCGAGAAATCGCCCAACGCTCGTGACATTTGAGGAACCCAATCGCCCGTCATCATCGAGAGCGCCAGCGAATGGGGACCATCATGATATACCTGCATTATCCCTCCCTGCATACCGCGCATCAGAATCATCCCGGTCCGACGCAAGCTCTGGAGATCATCTTTACACTACAAACACCGCAAGTGATTCGCCTACTGTCCACAACACATCCAGCTTTTTCCGATTGCCGAGAAGGAAACAGAAGGCTGTGGCGCCTTTGTTCGACTTGTCACACCTGCCTCAGAAAGGCAAGCCTACAAACGGGACGACTGATGCTGCTGCAATGTCAACGTCTAGAGAAGGAACCCCGCGTCCCTTGCACGGATCGAGGCCACAGTCCAGCCACAGTCTCCGCGCTGACTCTGTGGCATCATCTGCTGCAGCCGAACATTCGGCTAAGCCCAACACTTCACCGGCTACAGCCCTCTTCAGGCCAGGGTCAACACACTCGGGGCAATCTTCGCCAACGCGCGCTCGCTTACAGCGCCGGGGCAGGTCATCCACCATGAGTTCCCTGGGTAGAAATTCGACGGACGGACATCTCGATCCGGGAATGAGTCGAACATCGACATCGGTTGGACGGAAGAGCTTTGGCGACCTATTCGGCCTCAACAGACTGCGCCAGAACTCAGATCTTGGGCAGGGTAGGCAGGGTTCTCTTACGCCAGCTACACCTGGCTCCAATACCTCGAAGAACAATTCTCTGCAGATCGCGCGAGAGCCAATAGCCCTACCTGAAAAGCTCGAGGACGAAACGCCGGTCAAGTACCTTGCCCGGATAGAGGAGATACTAAGTCGTGGAGTTATTGCCAGTGCTTTATCCAAGGGAAGTGACCCTTTTTCAACGGCTGTGTTGCGCAGCTACATGCGTCGGTTCAGTTTCTTCGAATACCCAATGGACATGGCCATCCGAAAGCTTCTGATGGAAGCCGAATTGCCCAAAGAGACGCAGCAAATAGACCGCTGTTTACAAGCATTTGCAAATCGTTACCACGAGTGCAATCCTGGCATCTATGCCTCTCCCGACCAGGCCTACTTCGTCGCCTTTTCTCTTCTCATTCTACATACCGACGTATTTAACAAGAACAACAAGCACAAGATGCAGCAGCCAGACTACTTAAAGAACACCCAGGGCGAAGGTGTTTCGGACCCGATCTTGAAGTGCTTCTACGACAACATCACTTACACTCCTTTCATTCACGTTGAGGATGATTTAGACCTCAGCAGCGACCGAGTTTTGGCCAACAGGGCCAAGCGAAAAACGCTGTTTCCAGGGGGCACACCGGAAGCTACCGCCAGACGGTCAAACCGGGAGCCTCTTGACCCTTACACACTTATAATAGATGGCAAGCTGGACATCTTGCGGCCGAGTCTCAAGGACGTAATGGAACTTGAGGATCACTACAATTATCTTGGGACGGCGAAGGACCTCAACGTGAAAGAGCTCCAAAGAACGTTTTTTAGAACAGGCGTGTTGCAGATCGTGTCGGCCAGATCACGACCAGATGCATTCCGCGATGAAAAGAGCACCACCAATCCGGCCGAGGCAGCGCAGGGTGTTGTTGACATTAAAATCACCAAGGTTGGAGTCCTGTGGCGAAAGGATGTCAAAAAGAAGAAAGCGAGATCACCGTGGCAGGAATGGGGGGCGATTTTGACGGGCGCTCAACTTTATTTCTTCCGCAACACAACCTGGATCAAGAATTTGATGCATCAGTACGAGTCTCACGTCAAGCAGGGATTCGATGGAGAGCCCATTACCTTCAAGCCACCACTGCCAGAGTTTAAACCAGACGGATATCTCCCGACCAAGGAGGCAGTTGCACTTGTCGATTCAACGTACAAGAAGCACAAAAACGCGTTCAAATATGCCCAGCCAGGAGGTCATATTGAAGAAGTCCTCTTGGCCGATAACGAAGAGGAAATGAACGACTGGCTCGCTAAATTAAACTATGCTGCTGCTTTCACAACATCGGGTGTCCGAATGCGAGGGGTTGTGGGCGGAAATTATGAGGGCCAAAGCCGGCGGGGCATAAGGAGACTCGGCAGTTCAGCGTCGGCACAGATTATCCAGACCCCCACCGGGGACGTTAGTATTGTTCGCGGCAAGATTGACCTGAAGGAGGCTGAGTCCATCCAGGCACAACGGCGGCAGACTATGATGGATGCGGTTGCCAGAGCAGATGAAGAAATCGCCGTCAAAGAGCAAGAACTGGAAGGCCATTTGAGGAATGCCCGTCACCTTCAAATATTGTCACCCATCCAAGCCAAAACAAGAGATCAGATCCTTTCCGCCGCGGTTCACATGGACATCAAAATCAAGTGGATTCGGATGGACATGTGGAAATCAAGGTGTCATCGGGATGTCTTGTTGAAGGATTTAGCCGAGGAACAGAAGTCGCAAGGGCTGACGCCGGCAAAATCACCGAACGGACTCGAGCCTCACGAGGCATCGCCATCGCGGGAGAGGCCGTCCATCCTCGAGTCAGGTTCAGCAAATAGTGTAGCGCGGAAGCGTCGACGGTCATCTGCCATCTCCATATTTCAGGGGTCCAGTAAACCACCCCAAGCAGAGCCTGAATCGCCGGCCACGGAATCTTTCCAAACGCCTCCCACAAGCGCGACATTCAGCCCGCATAAACACCAGAACTCTTGGGACTCTGAGGTTTCCAAACCGAAGGACAAACTCCAGCGAAAGAGACCTGGTTCGAGTTCTAGCCAATCGTCCGGTGAGGCGACTTTCTACAGCCCGAAACAGCACTCGACGCCGAACAAGGGCAAAGATGTTGAGAGGCCGGCACCAGAGGACCACCATGATGACGTCGATGCGAACGAACGTGTGCTTCTCGAGCAGGCTGGTTTACTGGAATCGGGTTCCCGCAGCAGAGCCCTAGAAAGGAAAAGAACGGGATCGCTTTCTGAAGTTAGGGACGCGTCCGAGTCACGAGACACTCCTGGCCTTATTGACAAACAGGACAAATCCAAGATCCGGCGCAGCCTTCAACGTACTCTCAGGGAAAGTGCAGGCCATCTGTCTCATCACCGCAGCCGGAAGGGCAAGGAGGCCATCTCTGGCGGAGGGCCGGATGATGCTGCCCGCGAAGATGTACTCTCCAGAGGCTCCGGCAGCTTCGTGGTTCACGGGAAGAAGGCATCCGTAATCAATTTTGGCTCTGAGCTGCAACAAATGACCCCAGAAGAACGCCTGAGGCAGAGAAGGCAAAGTCAGCGTGAAGAGCCCATCTCTCCCGTCAGTATCGATGAAGATTTCCGCGATACGCTGAATAACTCCTTAAACCCTAAGGAGCGCAGAGAATCGGCTGCCAGCGCCAGCACGGCAACGGCTAGAAGCTTTCGTGAACTCCACCGCAAGTATTCTTCAGCGCACGCTTCGAAAGCGCATGCGTTTAGTGGACGACTAAACGTGCCCTCCGACGGTGAGAGCGAAGCAGCCGTAAGCTTCTCAGATGGACGGCGGACTCCATTACCCCCAATCGAGAACGAGTCCGGGGATGAGGAGGAGACACACGTCGCTCTTGCCGATCCACAAACCCCGCCTGTAATGAGCCCACAGCCTATACCCGCCTCGTTGGCAACTGTAGCCGAGCCGCCCACGCCCCCGTTAGATACGCAACAGGAGGATGAAGAGAGCGAAAAGGGCGATGAGATGCAACGACTGCCTAGTCCACCCATACAGGCGGTCAAGGCCTAGATGTGTACGCTGCGTTGCAGGCGAAACAGGTCATAATGGGGAAGCGGCATTTTGATATGGGTGGGCGATAGGAAGGCAATGGTACGATAGGGACAAGGGCCCTTCGGGATAGATATAGGAAGAAAGGCAGCGGCTTAGTTGCCTTTATCACAAGCTTGAGGGGGCAGACGTGGTGGCACAATCCTCCTTTTCGTTGTTTGCTGCCTTTTTACTGTCATACACAACCAAGGTGTAATTGATCGATCTACTGGTAGATGTGTACATATGGATTCATGGCTCAGCGGGCAAGGACTAGGACTTTAGGCATAGCATGGTGACGGCGACTTACAGGAGTCAACAAAAAAAAAACCAAGAAAGCGAACGGTCGAGACACGGCCTTTTTGTGTTGTAAAGTAGAGTGCATGATTGTAAAGAAACCCCTTTTTGTTTTCTTCCCTTTCCAGTAGAGAGCCATTCATGGTAAAAGTTTTGGCATGTACATGAGCCACGAAGACGCTCGTTTGATTCTATGTTTTGTCTTCTACCGAGTATACGAGGCCAGTGATGCCACTCGTGGTAGAGAGGACATAATGAGGTGGGCCTCGGTAAGCCAACGAATGTATTATGTACGTAGTCGCTCATTTCTTGCCCTTCTTCTTCTTTTTGGATGACGACGACGATGTCGGTGCCTTTTCAACCTTGACGGACCCCGCCCCGCCGGCCAGCTCTAGCGTCTCTTCCTCCTTGACGAAGCCTCCTTGTGTGGCCTCGTTGGCCTTCTTCTTGCCTTTTTTGCCTTTGGGCCGGTACGAAGACCGGTCACGGAGCGGCAACCACCTCTCCGGGTCCATTTTCTTGCCCTCCACGTAATCCTTAGGCAGCTTTCTCCTGCGCTTCTTCTTAGCCGCATTCTCAGTCGGCTGCGTATCGAGGCGTCGCTTCTTCGCTTGGTTGTCAGGCGTCGTCAGCGCGACGACTCCATCGCCGATGAGTTTGTCAATGTTGGTGCCTCCGATGAGGCTGTCAACAGGAGGGAGGTTTCTCAGATACGGTTTGACTTTAGCTTCATCTGACGTAGCGAAGGATGCCACGAGACCGGCAGCAGCGACGTGGTCTGCACTGGGTTTTTGGCAGAGTTTCTCGAAGGCAGCGCCGGCGGCTGTAAGGTCATCTGGATCCGATGACTTAAGCAGCTCAGAACCGGCGCCACGGAGGAGGGAGTCGATATGACGGCCGTCCCTCTTCTCCCAGAACGACGAGGCGCTTGCCAATTCTGAGCGTATGCCGCTGTGTCGCCCTTGTTGTCTGTAGAGAGATACAGTCAGGGCAACCAGGCCGGGTGCGTAGCGTACTTCTGATTTGCCCTGCTTCTCCAGATTCTGCAGGAACGACTCGAGGACGGACAAGGCGGCCCCCGGGTTGTTTGCTGTGAGGTAGAGTTGCAATATCGTGAGAAGGAGACCAACGTCCGTAGGACGTTTCTCTAGAAGAGGCAAGATGTTCTTGACGTCGATGGACTTGGACGAACGTAGGGCGCGGGCTGTGGCATTGATGGCCGATAAGCTGTTGGTGTCAATGGATACCGTAGGTGGGGAACCAGCGAGCACACGAGATGTGTTCTCGTAAACACCAGGGAACTTCTGAACTTGCAGGTCGAGGATGTACTTGTTTCGCTTGAGCTGGCTCTCCTGGTACTGGAATAGCTTGGCCTGCTTACTGAGCGCCGCTGCCGCATTAACTTCGCGCTGAGCCAAGTAGGGGTTCTCAACTTCGGTCGCGAGGGCCGACTGATTGTTGAGCGCAATCAGCCTGGACTCGGCGTCCCAATCACTGCGTCAGACTTAGTATTATTTTGCCTGGATGATGTAGGGCTTCGCTCAGGATGGGCTTACTCTGAGATGGAAAGGCGCCTCTGGATCTCGGTTGCTTCCTCCGTCCTGCCTAACCTGGAGTAGACGAACACCTGCTGGACCATAATGGGGATTATCTCGGCCTTCTTGTCCTCCTCAGTGAGTTCCTCGGACTCATCGCAGAGGCGCAGTGCGCGTTGCAGTAAGTCCAAGGCCTTAGACAGTTCGCCGCGCGCAATGGAGCCGCAGGCAAGATTGTAGGCAAGCTCAAATGTGTCGACATCCTCAATGGCAGCAATTGGCGCGCTTTCGCCGTCGAGACTGTTGATTGCCTTCCATTCCAACTGGGCAGCGGAAGCCAGCTGATTGATTTTCAAGTCACTTTCTTCACCTTGAGGGTCCTCCACCAGGCTGGCGTAAACTTCGAGTGCGTCGTTGAAGTCCTCGGCGCGGTAGGCGACCTGGGCGAGCAGGTGGCGGAAGCTCCGCTGCGGTCTCGACTTTGCGATTTCGCGAGCCTCTTGAAGTTTCCCTGTCTTATATAGGGCGTATGCCTTTTCGAGGGTAGAGGCTTCGTCGAGCTTGGCTCCGCCGTCGGCGATAGCGCGCAGGGCATCGTCAAAGCGGTCGAGCTTGAGGAGGGCGACGACACGGGTGCGTTGGGCAGTAAGATCAGTCTTCGAGGCTTTGAGGGTTGCATTGGCGGCCTTGAGAACTTCGTCGTGGTCTTGGATGGAGGCTGCGCGCAGCAATGCGCTGAGGTTGGCGGCGGGATTCGAAGACATGGTGAGGGGGGGGTGGGATGAAGATGAGGACGGAATGGTTGGGTTCGTCTCAACGGGGCCAATGGTGCATGTTATGCCAGGTTTCGGGCGCAACCAGGTATGAAAAGAGGTATGGTTACACCGTTGCAACAACCGGCGAAAGGGCTGAGGCGTTCGTGATGGTGTTGTTGGCGTCGGTGACCTCGTGTCGTGGGTAGGGTAGGTGGAGGTTCTTGCGGGTGGTGAAGTGAATAATGGCGGCCATGCTGTGGGCCAGACCAGAATGGAGAATGGGACTTGTAGACGGTGGGGCAGCGCCAATGACGTCCAAGGGACTGGTGGTCATGTAACCTTTGTACACGCGCACGTATATTATATGCGATGATACTTTGTCTTGAATTTTCGCTGCCGCCATGGTGCCCTCGAACACTGAGGACCACGCATCGCGTTTTACTACTGTATATAAATTCAACTCATCTAAGGTAGGTAGTATGCTACTTTTTCTTGGGTTTTCATGAGGCCTATGTTCTGTCCACTACCAACGCCCCGCAAGTGTGTCATAACGTCGATTTATCTGCTTGGAATCAAAGCACATAAGCTGTAAACGAGAGAGGGGGAAAAAGAAAAAGAAAAAGAGAAAAGAGGAAGAAGAAGGTAGCACACAAGGAAGCAAGAAGGACAGGAAGACTGAGAGGAAGTAAGAACTAACAAACTTGGTCAATCTGATCCGAGCTATCATCAGCTTTAAAATGGCATGGCTAGCCCCAGCTCATCACAGCCCATTGGGAAACTGCCTTTTCAGAAGAATATCTGTTTGCCAACCAGTGGTTTGTAGGGATCATCATACAACAGCTTCAACCGGCATGCTCCTTTCAATTTCTTTTCGGATTTTGTTATTTCTACATGTCAAGGTCCACCTGCCTCAGCTTCGTTGCTTCCAAGTACAATGCTTAACATGATCTCGCTAGCATCAGCCCATTAAGGGTAGCCACCCGGTCATGCACCATCTCAGAGAATGAGTTCAACCTCGCCGAAACCAGCTCCATAGCCTATTGCGCTTGAACTCAGTTTGATGAGGTCGCAAAGGATATGTTGGATGCAAGTTATGTCCATCCGACGCCGTCGTAATCTCTAATTGGCGCCGACGCAGCTTGTTGGGTGTGATTTCACCAAGCTTCGTGCTATCTGATGACAAAGTCGCAATCGATATGCGCTTCTTGGAGTCCATCGGCTTCAAATAAGTAGGACTAGCGCAAATGGCTGAGGGCGTATGGCGGACGTCTTGTCCTTCATCCTCGCCTCTGCTAGGCCTTTGAGCGCTGGGTTTATCATGCCTCGGCTTGGATGTCTTGCTCGGTGAGTCGGTTCGCCTACGATGCCTGCTCTTATTGCTTGGTCCCGAAGTCAAGCTGGAGCTGAAGGACCGGGAGCTCAGCCGTCGTGAGAGATCATTGATGGTCTTGACGGCGTCGACTCGTGACGAGTTAGACAGAGCCTTGAGAGATCGGTAATCAACCACGGGGTTCTGCGCTCCGGTCATGGTGCGCAGCAGACTGGTCATGGCTGATGTCAACCGTTTGATGACCTTTCTCATCGAGGACCGAGCTGCAGCTGTTGTCCGATGTCAGCAACAGAAGAGTACATGAACGGGTGATTTTGGAAAAGTCGCACCATCCCCCTTTTCAAAATGGCTACCGGCGACGGAAAGCCGAGAAGAGTATAGACTTTCAATTCTGGAACGATCAGATCGAATGCTTCTTCTAAGTTGCCGCGGTCGTTTGCTGTTGTTTGTTCCTTTCAAACCCTTCAGTAACGATATGCACCTGGAATACGTCTCCAAGAGTGAATCAACTGTATTGCCGAACCCGCCCATCTCGGATAACCCCACAATATGCTGCCGTCATTTGGCAAGAGATAAACAAGCGTAGAGGGTGGACGGTAAAGCACGTCCCATCAGGATGATAAATAAAGAACCAAACCATCTCGAAGCCTCTCCCCGCGCTCTACATTCACCGGCCAGCAGGCTGAGAATTCGCGCTTGGGAAGGGGGAGGCGAGACCAATCCCAAGGCAGCTCGTTCAAACGACGGGAAACGACAGGGTCTGGTTGGTTCCGTAGCCGCCGCGGCGATGGCTTATATCCCTGTTACTCAAGCCCTCGTCGACACCGTCGAGTTGTGACAATGTTCAACTTGATAACCGTCCAGCGAGTTAGTTCTCGAAGAACGCCGGATATTGCAATTTGCGAACTGCAGCTGACAGCTGAGTACGGAGTTCTCATCGTGTGTTTGCTCATGCTTGTTTCGCCTAGCTTTGGATCACAACAAGGGCTGGATTCGACAGCCTCATCGTGCTCGTCCTTGGTGCTACCGTTGTATAGCAAGATAAGAAGAAAAGGAAAGAAGGAAAAAAACTTGTGACTTCACATGCGCGTCGTGTTATTCGAGTATGTAAAGCCCCTCCCCCCCCCTTTCGAACCGCAACGCGGGGGTGCGCATGCTGACATGCCAACTCGACCAAGGGGATGAAGCGGGCGCACTTGGTAGAGACACAACAAGGCAGCGAGTTTAGCGAGGCGATTAGAACATATATGAAACAAATGGAGTTTTCGTGAATTCGCCAGACCGCCCTCTAAAGACGACATAGTACCGCCGCATTGCTGGCATCGGGTGGCGTTTCCGCAAGGGACGCAACCATCATCTGGGCATCGACCCAATGGGAATACCGCAAGACCTCACCAAGTTTAATGCCCTCCTCACGCAGGTAAACCGAATGAAGATGGGTTAAATATAACGCCGCGTAACTGCAATGCCGTACTCCGGTTTCTTTTGAACGTAGTACATTAATTGGGGTCTGAAAAAGAGCGTCAGTTCATGTTGTACGTTGTACTGTGCTACCCTGCCTTGGCACTTTGCCGGAACGCCGACAGGGCTGAATGAACGGGTTATACGCAGTAGACGATGGCGTGATGCAGCTCCGCCATACTCATGTCTCATTGTCCCATTCTCTGGACATGCTCTATGGTTGGCTGAATGCAGAGTGAAGAATATATTGAGCAACGGTTGAATCCCTTTTTGTGTATCGACGCGGCATGGAGCTGATAAGAAGCTGCAACGTCGGCCGGGGCAACAATAGGCCCAAGGACAGGAGTGCAATGATCAACAACAAGCGTAGATTCCTCGGATCAGGCATAAACCAGGCAGTTCATTGACAAGGGGCATTACACACAACTCTGGGCTTCTGGGACCAGACTAATTGCCGCCCGTTGCTAAGCACCAAGGGACCTCACCTGGTGACAAGTCGGCCTGGGCCAAACGGACTTTATAGTGAGGGTCAAACTGATGCTTCCACGCATTTGCTGTTCAGTACGTAACCGAATTGGCAAATTGCCCCATGGCTCGGGCTGACATTTGGTTCCCAGTGCTCCTCAAGGCTCGGATCCGTGGGGGAGGGGCCTTGGGCGGATGACGGCTGAACGGTTAAATTTCGCTGACGGAAGGCTCTGACAGATCTGCACAAGAGCTCGAAGTGTCAATGTGCCTTACTGTAATCAAGGTACGGATAGAAAAACGTGAAAGGAAGATACAGGGAGGGAGAGGGGAAAGTCTCTTCCCCAGGCACCAGTGAACAACACTATGCTAGGGAATCAGGACTTAATCGAGCCCTTGCTCTACAACGCCCGCACATGAGAGTTGGAAGCGGAGTTACCTGAAGAAAGATAGTAAAGGGAAAAGCGGTTGATTACACGTGTCCGCCCCTTAGGCTTGGTCTCGGTGCATCACATCATCAACCAGCAAATGAGAGAAGTAACAGAGGCTGCGCCTTATCTGGATACAAACCCCCACTTCCACCACTCACAGGCCGCAAATCAACCATCTGGCGGGCGTAAACGTGGGTAGCCACTCCCAGGGCGAAGACCGAGCGGGTGGTTTGTTGGGCTGATTGATAACTGTCGTTTAAACGGTGCGACATGCTGCGGTTGCAGAGATGGCGTCCCACACTATGTACTTCCACCACTGTTGTTGTGAAGCCGTTGATCTTGAGTATCTTTCTGTGGGCGGGGACAACATTACAGTGCGAGACAGCTGGAGTGGCCCACACCCTCTCCCCCCCTTGTTCAATCCCGCGCCTTGCCCACTTATCCACCTGCCGCTTCCCGCTTCCCCCGTCCCCCATGTCAGTTTACATAGTAATCATATCGACTTACCCTAGGTATCCGTACCTACCTTACCTTACTTTCCTTCTCCTTGGCTTTACTCTCTGCTGGCCTCCCATTCCAACGCGAGGTACGGCTACGTAGCGGGAGTTGACGTCGCATCCGACAGCTAGGTCCCTCAACACCCTACCTTACGTAGTGTTATACTATTGTGATGGGTAGACGGGCAGGTGGGCATTTCTCGCTAATGTATCTAACTGACTGCGCTGCATGCACGTCCGATATCAACGCTATTACATAGTTTACCTCATTGACTACTATGTGCTACGCATATGCATCTGCATCCGTACCAAATTCCCTCATTTCTCCTCGTCCTTACGAAATCCGGCCCCTTCGATTGCTACCCGCCTTCCCGTCTCATCCCTCGGCCCCTCCCCTCCATGCCCCTCTCCTCTCCTCGTCTCCCCGAGAAATCGTTGCCTTCTAATCTCTTTCACACACACCACATGGCATAAACACACGCCCGCTGGCCTACTTCAAAGTAGGGTAGAGGGAAAAAAACACCGCGTTTAAATTTGACAAGCTCACTCTTTTCCGAGTTTGTCTTCCTCCTTTCACACCCTTATTCTTAGACACGCCTTCCTTCCTTTTCTTATCCTGCCTTTCTATCGCGGGGGGGGGTTTTTTTTTTTTTTTCATCTTTACTCAGTGCCAATTCCCCTTTAGCTCCACCAATATCTGGTTCCATCCGTTTAACGCCCTTCTGGTCTTGTCCACAACCAACCTTTTCGTGTCACCATCCTCGCCTCTCATGTATTCTAATCGCCCTGCCGACGACAGCAGAATCTTACCGATTTGGTCCTATCCACAACCCCGCTAAACATCACCACTCTCGTTCACGTAGAAAAGAGAGACGCACATCTCTTTGATGAACTTGGACGTGCTGTTATTCACAAGTGACCTACCATTTCGTCACGTATACTCCAGGACACAGAAAGAGAGAAAGAGAGAGATAGGGTATCATCCTCCACTCATCTCGAGCCCTGTCATCCTGCCCTTCACTGCAGAAACATTATCATTCTCGATACAACACGCAGGCCGAAACCAGGGTACCATACATCCATCCACCTATCCGACCTCACCTCCAATAGCTCCCACCCTAGGAAGATCAGACGGTACATTAACAAAACCTGATCGTGAAGCTCCGAATCCACTTCGCCCAGACCCACGCCACAACTTCCCAGTCCCGGTCCCGGCCCAAGTACCGGCCTGTGTTGTTGTCTGTTTGCTTCCTTGCCTCAGCTGTGGTTATCTAAGGAGCTGCCCCCGCCCCCCAAAATAGCTTCTTTGATTTTTAGCCACGATCCCTGACATTTGTTTCTCTCTCTCTCCCCTGTCGTGTTGGTCTACTCCTGTCATCTTTACTATTCCTGGCGCTACATCACTGGATTTACGTTCAAACCGAACATCATTGCCGGCCCCCAAAGTCTTCGACTCGTTATCACTCCATGGACCGCCTACTTCTCAACATTGCGCCCAACTCTCACTTATACTCCGCATTCCTCTGAGCTACAACCCTACCCGTTTCTCGCAACTCAACTACCAAGTAACCCACCGTCGGTAGGGGCTTGCTGTTTTCGCAGCGACTTGAACTACTTGCCGGTGCGTTTTCTGCGTATACCATTACGACTCGTCATGTCCGCTACATCGACTCCCTCGCCGCTACAAGGCCCGGCTGGCCGCGTCGATGAGGCGGATTTGCCCCGAGGACAATGTCGGTATATCTTGCTAGTGCCGGGCATCAAAGGTCAACGATGCGCCTGTGTGCATTTTTCTCTGAACCGCTCCACTCCTGGGGCAAGCTGCGATTGTGGTCATATGGCCTGCTACCATGTCAAGACTCCGGAACCGTCCTCCACAAGGCAGGAGATTGAGTTGTTGAAACAACGTCTCCAGATTCTGGAGAAACAGCTTGACCTAGAGAGGCAGGCTGGTTTTGGAGGTATCATAACGAGACTGAGCGAGCTGGAGGAACTTGTTGACAAGAGCCGTGAAGATGTAGGCCAAGAAATCAAGGGTTCATATCGCAACATCAATAGGGTATGGCAATCGGTGGAACAACTGGAGCGACAAACTACCCAACTGCAGGAAAACATGCACTCACAGGCTGATCATCTGGACAAGGTCGAAAATGAGCTCAAGAATGTTGAAAATCGACAGATGGAACTTTTTGATGCGGACGAGAGCATGGAGGAAAGGCTGGAGCAGCTGGAGTCGGACCATGATTTTTTAACCAGTTGGACCATGCAAAAATCGGATTCTGAAGCGATTGATGGCAAGGGCTTCGTGCCTCAAGGATCCCAAAAACACTTAGTCGACACCTCAGTACTGCACGCGGCTCACCCGGACATGGCAACTGCGCGTACGAAACACCGAACTTCCCCAGCCGCAAGCCAAATGGGATCTGCTGGTAGTTCAAGTAGTTGTGGCGCGTGGACAGTCCATATCTCCCTGCTTCCCACGGCCTCCCAGCCTTTCCCTTTTGAAAGGGATACGAACGCTTACAAACGCTGCCTTTCACGTGGTCTCCATCGGACAGTAGTGGTTGGAGGCTCAGATGGCAGGTCTTTTGTCGAAGCCGTCACAAAATCCTTTGGAAGCCTCCTTAAAGGGAGAACATGGATGCCCTTGCAGGCTAAGCTCTGCGACGCAGAAAGACTTCAGGGACTTCCCATGCTGCGACCTCTGGGATCGAAGCTGGTCGATTGCGAGTACGATCTCGACTTTCTGCGGACGAACTGCGGCGTGTGCGAATCCAGCGGCAAGATGGAGTCGCTGTACATTGCCATGCGTCACGACAAGTTTTCTTGGCACTTTCTACGCAACTCGCCAAAGTTTATAGATGGCCTAGAGAGTTGCTGGGCCTATGATCATTTCCTGGATCCAAACGACCCAGTGGAAGATGACAGCATGGACGAAAACGATCGTCCGTCGGCTGGTGATATTCTGCCGAGTCTCCCGAGCCTCAAACGAACTGCTTCCGACATCTCGCGAACTACCAACCTGGCATCGATAACAACGAGCAGCGAGAGCGATGGTCCACGGACTAAAGTGCCTCGCAATGCGTGCTTGCCAACTCGAGTTGAGCCGCAAAGGCGAGTGGAAACTGTGTAAAACATTTATGATGTTCATCTCGTTTTTTTTCTTCCTGCTAGCGAGAATTTGTTTCACCTGGTTATAGACAGACGGATCGACACAAGGCAAGGGCAGCTACTATGAGAAAGGTATCCGACTGATTGCCGATGCGTTTGCAGGGCAGAGCATGCAGCAAAAATCGCCCATATGCAATTTTGGTGTCTTTCTCCAGCGACAGGATTATACAGGATAGAGGGCAGGGTTGGCTTCATCGTCTTGGGCAATTTATACCCCTTTCGTTTTGCCTGAGGTCGGCGATAGTCGAGGTTGAGTTTATCGAAGATAAAAGATAACTACTTGTACACGGAGGAAGACAAAAGCGCTTCAATGGAACCCCAATTACCACTACCCTCCCAGACCACACAAACTTCGAAAAGGCTAACAAAGAAAAGTTATGGTAACGATTTTCTCGGCCGTGATATATGAGTGATAGACAGAGAGAAGGAGAGGATGTCTGTTGTTCTCGCTGCATCTCTTTTGCCCGTACCGTAACAGTGTCCCCTTTGTTTATCCGGGCAGATCTCGCCGGTGCAAACACCATTTGTGAACAGGAAATCAGGCTCGGGGGTGGTGCCAATTCTTTCGGGGCCGGAGCCAGACCGTTTCAAAAGCACCGAGTGACCTTCCGGACCCCACCAAATTCCGCACGGTACTAGCAGCTAATACTTGCCCCAGAACAGCAAGGGTTCCGTCCATCGGCAGCGATCAGCCTCATTCTCCACAGCCACTGGGCGGCCGGAATTCTGTGGACCTCATGGTTCCGACTGCACCGACGTTGCTCGGTCCCCATCCTCGACAAACACCCATTTCCAGCTTCCCACCTTTCAATTCCACATCAAATCACAATTAGACGTATCCTATAATTTGACGCCGGCATAGTTGCAGCCTCGACTGCTCCCGCCATACCGACCGGATCACGCGTCCTTCCTTCCTCTACTCTCTCTGAACGCGTCGAACCTGCCATTTGTCACGTCCTCACCCCTTCTTTGTTACTAACCTCCAACCTCCACCATTTCATCCCACAGCGCCACCGAAATCACGATGGATTGGGACATGGACATGGATGATGTGGCTGAGGGCTTCGCGCCGCCCGGCGCAGTATGTCATAGCCCGCCCCATGCTGTTTTATGCGTTTTTCGCCCTCGTTTTTGTTGGTTACGATTAGCTAATGGTTGGTGATGCTAGAGCATTGGAGAGACTGCTGCGGCGGCCGTCACTACGAACGATCGCGACTTGGAAAACACAACCTTGGTGCCGAACAAGATACACATCCGCGGTCTGGACACCCTAACGACGGACGATATCAAGAAGTATGTCAGGGATCACTATGGCCCCGCCGACAGAGTCGAATGGATCGACGACGAATCCGCCAACCTCATCTTCGGCTCTAGCTCCACGGCGCAGGAGGCAATCAAGGCTTTGAGCGCTATTGAGATTGCTGATGCAACTCAACTCCCCCCTCAGGAGACAATCCCTGCGAAGCCCATTGCATCTAAGCCGGAAATCAACCTACAAGTTCGATTCGCCGTACTTTCTGACAAGAAGGCACCAGGCGCAGCTTCGAGAAGTCGATTCTACCTCTTCCACCCCGAGTTCGACCCAGAGGAACGACGACGACGTGAGGGAACAAGAAGTAGATACCGCGACCGCGAGGGTGATGATCGCTATCGTCGCAATGATCGTGGAAGACGCTCACGAGACCGGAGCGTAGAAGTGTTTGATGCAGGCATGTACGACGATGACGAGGCGGCGCTTGCGGAACGAGAAGAAAGAACATCCCAGCACCGGAGAAGATCACGGTCCCGCGACTCCGAATCGCGCCGTGAGCCGTCATATACCGAGCGCAATCGATTGAAAGAACTCTTCCCAAATCGCCAACTGGGATCCAACAGCAGGAGCAGAAGCCAGCGGAACCGATCAGCGTCGCCTGCGCGTGATGTCGATGGCGATGCGAAGATGGACCGGGAAACGGAGCGGGCCGGCACGGCGCGGAACAGAGAGAGAGCTTCGGGGATCCGAGATCGTTTATCCAAAGACAATAGCTCCAAGGAACTGTTCCCCGCCAAGGGTCCGGCGGTTGGCAGAACCCACATGGACCGGGTTATGGATAGCGCAGATGAGACCGCACGCCTCATGCAGCGCAACATGTCGGTTAGCAACGATCAGGGGCAGAAGAGGGACTTGTTTGAAGGTCGGGTCAAGGGCACAAGCGGAGGTTTCTCTATCAAGGGAGCGGCAGGTGCGAATGTCAAGGAGCTCTTTCCCGATCGTTTTGATGGAAATTCCGGTAAGGAGCTCTTCGCTAACAAGCTGGAGGGTCGTGGCCGAAGACGGCAGAAGGCAGAGGATTTGTTCTCTTAGCATGGTTACCGGAGTGACTGGACACGCTCAGGGCAGTATCGCATTCAATATGCGAACGGGACCAAAAGTAGCAAAAGCGGAGGCTGGCTCGTAGCTTTGGAAAGGGAGCAGATTGCAGCGCCATGTGCACATCATAGATACCTTGGGAATCAAGCATATTGGTGAAGACCGGGCTGAAAGTGGCAATCCCATTGGTGTTGGTGATGTTGACTAACAAGAAGAGAGTTCGTAATGGCAATGATGGCATCTTGGCCAAAGTAAGAAATCAAGAGAAACATAGAAGGAGGAGTAAGATCCGCTTCATTTCGGGAGCATGGATGAGTACTCGAAGTAAGGATTAGCAGGGCAGAGGATTTGGATTCGGCATAGCAATGATTGTTCAACAGTATTCAGCTTGGTGGACCAGACGGCCTATCATACCATCACCTAGGTGGCTTTCCTTCCTGCAACAGGCAGGCAAGACCGGTGAACAAGGAGGTCACGGGAACTAAATGGAAATTCCTCTCTTCCCGGCGCAAAGGGTAGATGAAGAAGACCCGGGAGGCAGGCATCCGTAGTCTCGCAATCAACTAGCACATACTGCCTATTTTACCTGGTCTTCACACGTCAATGCCAATCATGTCCGTTCGAGGTGAGCATTGAAGACATTTTCCTTTCCTTCTTTCTGTCGGTCCTTCCTTCCTTCTTTCCCTGCTTCTTGTTTTCTCTTTTCTCTCGTCTGATTTACCACACTCGACTTCCCTTTCCAACTCCGTCTATCACCAGTATACTCATCTTGTCTGCTAGACTGACGACATAACCTTGCTCATTCAACCCACAATTACCGTCTGCTGCTCTCCCAGACGGACAACCTCCAACAGGCTTCGCCAATTCTTATCATTGGCATCATTTCAGAGACAACTCGGCTTGTAGACGTCCCCTCTCGCTGACGGCAGAATCCGAGCAACTGCGTACAGTTGACTCCTTTACGTGTCCCAAAGATTGACATTTTATAACCCAAGCGCATCTCTACAAAATATGGCCGATCTCGAGTGGCTTCGGTCCTTTCCCCAGAGAAAAAAATCGGACATGACCTGGAACCAACATATCGACGAAGATGCTACCCAGCCGGCGACTGTTTCTAGTGTCAGGCTGCGGGCCCCAACGTCCATTCCTCGCATCCCCAGCATTGATATTCTGGCCGCCGCCGGTACTAGTGGAAATGGGACTCCTGGTATCAGATCCGATGGTTTCATGCTGTCGCCCTGTCGACTGGCACCTTCCCCTGTGGAATCATCTGACGATGCCGCGTTTACGGACAGCAAGACAGAGAGCGGGTTATCTCTGGAGCAGATGATCAACGCCTTACACTTCGTCATGATGACCAAGCCTGTGCTCGATCCGCTGCCCAGGGAGCATCATTCCTATATCCTCCATCTCCTCGAAGGTTATTGGAGATTGCAGGACCAACTTAAAAGGACAAAGCATGAATTGGCAGAAGAAAGAGAGACGAGGCAGCGCAGCCTAGAAGAGTTCACTAGAATGTCTGACGAGTGGGAGGAGAAGGAGGCCAACTTCCTTGCCGAGATCAAGCGTATGGAATTGGTACTCTTGAAGGTCTCCCCTGAAGGCGTGGGTGCCGTCCAGCTGGCTAGGTTGGACAGCGTCGTCGACAGAAGCGCCAGATCCTCCCGAACCTTTAGAGCCAGGATCGAGAAGGCCATTAGCAGCCCCGAGAAAGGTTGGTGTCACTCCTGAGTAAGGTCAAGTAGCCCGAGTATTCGTATGCTGACAACGACGCCGCAGATGGCCGCGAAGCTGACAAACTCCGTGCCATGGATGATTCTCATAACTCTGTTTTCACGAGAAGCCCGCACCATGTGCATCAGACTGTTCGTAAGTCAGATGCACGTGATTATTGCCCTTCTGGTAAGCCCATCTAACGCAGAGCAACAGTTTCGATGCGTCCCATGTTGACCAGCAATGCCGATGTGGAATTGAGCGAGGAATTGAGAAAGACTCGACAGAGACAGCACCGAGCCAGAAATTTGAGCAAGAAGTGGCACCAAACTTGGGGATCACGCGAAGAACTTGATGTAAGTTCATTAGAGGGGCGGTATCCTGCAGTGACAGGCCAAGAGTTAGCACGCTTGTCTGCCAAGTCTTCGGTGCCTGAAACTTCACGTCAAATTTGGCATTCCCACAGAATCGCAGCTTCAGGTCATGAACTAGGAGCCGCTGACAGCTGTATTTCGAATGGCTCTAGCGAAGTGGACGGTCCTTCCCACGCGGTATCTCGGCAAGCCACCGGTCTTGAACCAGCGAGGCCCGAAGAGGTAAATGCAGACAACCGGGTGGTCAGGCCGCCGTCTGGTTGCCACCCGTATGTCCCTCCGGCAGCGCACGGCAAGCGCGGGGGCTTTTCTGACAGCAGAGCACCTGAAGTCTACCGCCACCGAAGGCAGTTCTCGTTTGACCCGGGAGAGGAAGGCATTCCGCTGTCGGACGTGCCGAGCATAGCTCAGTCCGCAAACGGTCAGTCAGCATTCGCCAATCAGGAAGATCCTCCCGTGCAGATGACTCGTCACGGGAGATTGCCAGTGCTTCCGACAGCCGCGTTCAGCACCCTTGATTCGAAACTCACTTCTGGAGTACATGACGCCGGTGAGGATAACAAAAGCCAGAGAAGCAGACTTGACCAGTCAGGTATTTGTCGCGGCTCTCGCATATGCGACACTAGCACTGGCCGCCAGTACCCTAAGAACACCCAAGGAAGGTCTGATGACGAGTCCGGAAGCGGTGGCAAGTAGAGTCAGGCGGACGGGCGAGCTATGAGGACCAACTAAGCACGGATGACTGCGTACGAGCCACGTAAACGGGCGGATAGTGGAATTCTTAGTGAGGACAGTCGTTCTGGACCAGGGGCTATGATCAAGGTTTTACTCGGTGATGGTGATCTGGGGGGAGGGGTTGCGCCGACTGGCTGACTTGGCACTATGCATGAAGTGTAGATGATCAGAGTCGAGGATGTGGTATCAATTCGCCCCATTCATGACATCAATGACCTCGAGGCTGTTCTTCTTGCATTCTACTGTTGTGAGCCGTAGGTACAAGACAGTCGCTGTCGACATAGATGAGGTATCATTACGTGATAGCTCGTGTTCCCCTATACCTTACTCATGCGTGCATGGCGCTATTCTCTGAGGTTCCCAAACACCAGACTTAAACCACAGCCGCTCTTAAGCAAACTCGGTAGACTACATGAACCTCCTATCCACGGCTACATCCAGGACATCGTCGAAACCCAACTGGTCTCGACTATACTGATAGACACGAGGTAATATGTTATGGCCTCTGCCATGTGTGAATGAAGTATGGGGAATTGATATGGTTCCCACCAAATATCATCACGGTTCTCGTTTGAGCTAACGGTTATTTTTCGTCTCCCGTTTCCAGGCCTCTATGCAGCAGCGGGAGCGTTGTAAGATAGCGCCGGACCGTCAGAGATGCCAACCGACTCCTTTCGGTGAGGTAGACCTTCTTCAAACGAAACGGCCCAGGTCCGAGAGAACAAGGTAGCCACGAGCATCAAATGAAAGACCCAGAAGCAAGGCCAAGGTAGAATATGGGTTTGGGCAGGTTACGACCGTGGGTGCTAATCTTTCTTTCCCTTGGGTTCTGGACTTTCACCATTCGCCCCGGGCAGGATTGATCGGCCACTTTCTCTACAGCTCCGCCGAGGAAGTGCAGTAATTAAACTCTTGGTCATCCGGGCCAACCAGAGCCGTCGGCATGAAATCATCATGTGTTCAGGGGCGCAAGGAACAAGTGTAGTTCGACTGTAACACCGCATCCGAAATGAAAGACAGTGGACGATTCCGCTAGCGAGGCGCTTTTTTTCCCCTCCCCCAGATCGCCGGAATTTGAAGGAGGGGTGTGCGGTAGATATGAGGAAGATGACTTTGTGTCGTACATGCTTTCTGAATGAGCTCACTCTGCTGGTGTGGCGTCCGCCCGCTCGAACGATTCGTGTAACGTGGAGGTGAAGGAGGGGGATGCTCGTTCTAGGAGCAGCTTGAGGGGCCGTTATGAATTCTTTCCGAATTTTTCAAGGTACTACTCGACACTCACTGGGAAGGCTGCTGTGGCGACGTGGTGTTGTGTATAGGGGCCTTGGTGACGGCGATGGATTATTACGACCACTTTGTATCTTTCCTCAGCGTATTCTCACATGATACTTCAGCAGTGTCCCGGATTCCTGTCGCTTAAACTATCTCTTTGGGAGTTGCGCAGGGTACATAAGGTCGACAGACGTGCCTCGGAGCTGCCGTGATAGACCTTGGTGGACTTAACCAGAGAGGTCCAGACTAGTCCATCCGGAATGTCTCGACCTTCCCGTTGTCTCAAGCGGACTAGCCGTTGAGACCAAGTATAGAAGTCTGCGAACGGTTTCAAGAGGAAGAGGGATGGAGAAAAAGGGGGGTGGAGGGGATTGCGAGGGGGGAATGCGAATCAGAAACCCCGGACCAAGCCCTCGACCTTCATGGTTCACAAGAACAAACAGCACGCCTACACACCACAAAAGCAAAAAAGAAGGCCAGATCATGGCCATTTGTTTACCTCATCCAGTGCGTGCAACGTATACTTGTACCACATGTGTGTTCATAGCAGATAGTCCAGGTTTCAAGAGTGAGAAAAGGGTTCCGTCACACGGCAAAGTCGGCGTGGATGTGACATGTCGTAGGCTTTGGGGGCTCTCCTTGGCTCCACAGTGTTCATTTCACCCGACTGCCTTCCTATCCTCACCGAATCAGCAAGTTGAACCGACTGTTGATCGGGTGAGGAAGTGAAAACCATGCCCTCGTGCGCTGTGTGGGCGTCCATGCCCCTTGGGCGGGTTGGCGGATGAACTATATAACGCTTCCCGCCTAAGGCGTGACATAAGCAGAAGCGGCTTCTTCTCAGAACCTTGACGTTTGATGAAAAGGGAATAGGGGGTGGATGGTTTCTAAAAACGAGTGTAAATGGAAGTGGACGTGTAAGTGGGCTGCGGGCCGTAAATGATGAAGACCACAAGGTGACCAACCCCAACACCACCGTCGTGGACCGGAGACATATTCAGGCACAGACATAGCAAGAGAGTATTTTGTAAAAGGGGGGAAGAAAAACATGCTAGTTCATATTCGTCGTCAACCGCCGTCGCCATCCAAAGTCCGTGCCGTTGTTGCCGGCTCATGTTCCCCGCGTTGAAATATTGTGAAATGTGTCAGAGCAATACATCAACATGTCTATGTTGTCGTGTCGATCTTTGCAACAGCACTACCTTAAGGGGTGGGCACACCAGACGAAAGGGAGACGGATGGGCGTGCATTGTGTGGCATTCCAGAAAAGAAAAGACACACGGCCCAACATCCCGACAGCTTTTGACAAATAACAACGGGAAGAGAGAATGAGGTCAAAGGAGGGGGGTGTAAAACTGGGAATAGACTATGGTGCGTCGTCGCGCAGGAAAAGGGTTTCGATAGCTTGGTACGCCACCCATGCGAATGCGATGCAATGCGACGCAGGGTACGAGCATCGCCATCAATACGACAAGAAGCATAGGTATGAGCACGAGCGGGAGAATGAGCATCTTGAGAACAGATGATGTACGGTCCCCTACATCTTTGGAGCTTTTCACGATCGTGGTCCGTAGCAAGGTCTGTCAATGGGGACGGAGTTTGCTATCGTCGATCATCCATCATCACTATCGTCGTCATCATTACTTTCCTCCTTACGAAGGCGGTATTTTTTTAGGCGTCAGTGTAGCTGCTATGACTGACTGCCCGGTGACTTCGTTTATGTTTTCTCCGTTCGTACGAACGAAGGAAACTCAAGGGTACGGCAAGGTACGGCAGACTTTATGTAGCATGGCGTAGTTTCACTCAATATTGGCCATCACGGTGTGGCCACTGCATTCACGCACTCATGGCGTTGTGCTTTCATTGTTTTCGAAATATCGGATATCAAGACCTAGAAAAAACGTTGTGTTTTATGCTCGAAGACTATAATCCTACAAAGGGCCTGTTGGGGATAAAGACCAAAATTGGTTAGAGCCGAGGCAGAGGCGGGGTGCGCTTTGACGAGACTGAGCCCCGAGCATTCGCTCTCAGACCATCAGTTTGGCAGATCCCTTGTTGCCTCATTCGGACGGATTGCTATTACTGGAAGCCCGAGAAAGAGCACAAGAGCCAACAGGTGAGGCGCAATTAAGCCAAAGTGGGAATTTGTCACTATGCTGTTCCGCCTTCGAGCCCAAGGCACGACGACTTCTGCTGCTCCACTCTCCCAGGGCCCTTTCCTCCCATGCCCTGATCTACTCTCCGGTGGAGGGGGAGGGAGGGTTTCCGTAGCTTAGCACCGTGCCGTGCGGCGTGCCGAGGGGCATGTTGACAAGGTATCGCCTCAACCGGCAGGAACAGAGTACTGAGCCAGCTCCACATCCACCCCCAAAACAGGCGAGCATCCTCGGAAGACGAGAGACTCGCAAGCCTCATGTTAGTACCGCCACACCTCGCCTGGGCAGTGCCTGGTGCATGTGTTTGCATGCTTGCCATGTAGACATGACGGTAGTGGAGAAGGACACGGGGATGTCGTCCAAGGGGAATCCAGGCGAAGCTGTAAGATGCTATTCTACAGATAGAGCAAGAGGAAGAAGGGGATGCAGATATCCAGGAAGGCCAGCGGGATCCGGGCAAGGCAGCAGTTAGTAGGCGAGGCCGGGTGAAGGAGGTTAATTAAGCGTTGTGACCATGTCGGTTCAATAGTCAATCGTAGATGGATACCATTACGCAACACGGGCAGATGTTTTTCAAGTGCAAGCAAGACATAGACGAGGGGATTGGTAACGAGCTGAAGAGGGAATGACTCTTAGGCAGAAACCTATCATTGGATTAGACCGTATTGCAACGCAACGCAACCCGCGTGTTCACCGTTGTTGTTCCTTGCCCCCCCCTAGCCCTCGCCCATCCATTATGCTAATTACGTGCCGCCCTCTTTTGCTCCTGGGATCAAAATCGGTCTGAACCGCAGCCGCGGATGTGGTAGTGATTTGCCGTTACCCAGGCTCGGGCCCTTCCCAGAACCTTGCCTTACCCAGCAGGACTATTTGTGTGACCCCTGTCAGGAAGCCATGGGGCTGTGGTAGGGAGAAAGGTTGACGTTGCGGTTCAAGGTGGGTTGCCCCGGTGGTTTGAGTGTCGGATTTCCTTGAACCGAGGGGGGGGGGGGGGGGNTGTGCTCATCACGCCCAGCCTGTGCTAGGCTGAGGGGCGTCGAATGTGATGTGCAGTTACCGTATGTCTGTCTGATGGATGTAACCAGTAACCCACCTATGATACCTGCCAGCCAACCTGGGTTGCACGTTCAAAAAAGGATGTCATCGCTGCTGTACTTTGCAACACGGATGCTGTTCCTCTTGTTATTTGATGTAGCTGTATGTGTCGTCCTGCATATGTCGCTGACCAACCAATCCATAACAGTAATCGATTGTTGATAATCGGTAAAGGGATGGTTAAAGAGCAAACATGGCCAGCAACAGGGGGAAACGAGGCTGTTTGGGAGAGAGAACAGGGCCGAGTGAAATCCTGCATAATCATCCATGCTTCCTCTCCGTTCCGTTCTCTGCGTTTGCATGTATACGGTGCAGTGGTGTTCGTACACTGCCTTGCATGCATGTATGTGCGGTTATCGCGCCGAGGACCTGCAACATGGCGACGGGCCCTGTCGGTTGGGAGAAAAGCCAAGACAAACCCCCGCCCTCCCCCCATCTGTTCGCACAGCTGACCAAACAAGGTTAGATCAACTTCGGGATCGGCGGCTCCTTCAGAGGAAGCTGAAGCGCGGATATGACGCGCGGAATTAACGCTCCCTCGAGTTCTCAAAGTCCCGACTCTCAGTACACCCCCACGATGTTGATTCACGATGAAAGACTGGGAACCCTGCAACCACAACCACAACGGCAGCTGCAGCGGATAATGGTTTCCACACATTACAACCCATCATTAGAAGCGACATGTCTGAAATGATCCCCCCCCCCGGTTCGGTTCGGTATGGGAGATAACCCTGTCAGGTAACATGCTCTGCAACTGGTTTGGCGAATACCCAGCTTTTGTTTACCATCAAGGCGAGCGTAATAGCAGCAGCAACCAGGAGTCTCGCTTGACGTGCCAATCAATTAGTCTGCCCAGGGTACGGATAACATCACCTCACATCTCACATCTCCCTCAATTACGGATGCCTTACGTGCGAAACCCACTTGCAAGTACCTTACCCGCCTAGGCCTGGCCTAGTCCTACCGCCAAAGATGTCTCAGACAAGCGTTCAGAGGGGGGGGGGGCAGAAGCAACTGTCCCAGGCATGAGTGTTTACCTGGTATAGAGGCCCAGAGACAAACAGGCGTCTGCATAACGGCTGAAGGGCTGAATGGCTGGCCAGCTGGCTGGTTGGCACGTTGTAATCTCGATATCGTGCTGTGGGATGCGGAGCACCGAGGCATGCAGCGAGACGGACGGCTGGGTGGGTGAATGTTACGGGTTGACCGGTGAGCTTTCTTATTTGTTCCCCGTCTCTTGAGTGCTTTACCTTGTGGTTGCCTTCAGACGACGGGAGAGGCTATCTCCATGCCTCTTCTTCGCATTCTCTCTTGCGCGTCCAGTCCTTACTATCCTTTTACGACGTTAACGCCTATCATCGTTGTATCCACCCTCGTTCTTTGCCATCAGTAAGGGGGCGGGAAAAAAAAAACAAGAGAAGGGTGATCGACCAGGCGGGTACAAGAAAAAAGAGATGGGGGTTTGTTCCGCCTCAATATCATTTGTTGTACGGAGGAGCCTGTCAAAAGTTTTGACCATAGGCCAGCTGGCAGGTGGAGGCTGCAAGGGATCGAGNATCAGAGCAGGGGATCCCTGACATCCCTTTTAGTTNTAACACAAGGTTAACAGTAGCCTAAAGAGAAGTTATTAACGGTATTTGCCAGCGCCACGGCCCTCTCTATATTCGTTACCGCCTTCTAAGGCGATGATCTGTTCGATATAGTGTGGGATCCTCTCAATCTAAGCCTAAATTTGGTCCTGCTAGAGCTCCTACTAATACGCCTCCTATACTTATATTACCTTAGCATGGCTCTTTAGTACGCCCTTTTTAGTTATAAATCGCTTTATCTAAGGCTAATAAGGCTCTATAGCATTAAGNAGTAAGAGCTTTATCCTCTTAAATAATAGTATTATTAACTTAATAGGTAAATAGGAATAACTTTAGAAAAAGGATTTTATAGTAGTAGTAATATTAGTTTATACCGCTATTACCCTTATATATAAGCTTACTGGCCTTTTTATTCTATTATTAGACTAGCTTTTTATTTAGCTTATTATATAGCCTAAGGTAGCTAAATAGGGTAGTAAGCTCCTATTCCTACCTTTTAATAGGCTCTAGCTTAGCGTTAAGGGAAGTAATAACTTTAGTAGCAGCCTTATAGTCTTTTATAGTCTCTAGTATCTAGTAGTAGTAGGGACCCTTTATATTATATAAAAAACAGGCCTAAAATATAAATTTAGAGTAGCCCTTTTACCTCTTATAGATATAGAACGTAGTATAAGCCTCTAAGGGCTTCTGTTAGAGCCAGTACCCTCCCTAATAATAGAACAGAACGACACTAGTCTTATTAAACTAAATAACCCTCTTTTAGTCCTTAAGGGTCTAGTAGTGGTACTAAATATACTATACTAACTGCTCTACTTATATCTTCTTAGTAAGGCCGGGCTTATAGGTAGGCTTTATCTTTTAAAACCTAGCCTAATAAAGGANTCCTCTATACCGTTAAGGTAGAGACGTTAATNACCCTCCTTACTAAGGTCGTTAGTAATATTAGTATAGTTCTTTTTATATCTATACTAATTACAGTATACTTAAGCTTTAACGGCCTTATAGACTTCCTTAATGTCCTTTTTAGGCTGCTTAAAGTGAGGTTTATTATTAACGTAAAAAGGAAGGATAGTAAGGGTTATATCGTTAAGCTTAAATCCTACCTTAATAGCATATAAATAGATCCTATTAATTATATAGATAGTAAGGCCTATAATTTATATAATTTCCTTAGTAGTTTTACTACTATAGGGACTTTATAAAGTAACGATTACTACCCTCTAAATAGGATTAGTATTAAGAGCTATTCTTACTAAATAAAAAGAGGCTAAAATCGCAATATTTTATTAACTTTATAAGAGGTTGTTATTATAGAGTAAGTTTATAAGGGGCCTATATAGGCCCCTAGAAAAAGCAAGCCTTATCAGGCCTTACCCAAAAGGGAAAGGTCGGATTGCCGGCAGCTGGCAGCCAGTGGTGGGTTGGCAGGGGGGCTGGTTAAAACTTTTGAAAGGCTCCTCCGTATGCAGTCTGCTTATGCTTGGCAGATTGTGTTGCCAGGGTCTACCAACTTCTGGAGGCTTCCCGCTGGAGGAGTCTGGGTCATCCTTGCTGTTTCGTTTTGATCCTTGTTCGCTTCGTGCTGCCCACCACACCCACCACCACCTGTTTCTCGGTTCTCCTGCGCGCTGCTGCTGGCCGACCGTTGATCGACGGGAGCCCATTGGCCCGGGACGTCGGGGATGGGCCCAACAGACCTAATCTTCAGGTCGATTCGACTCATCGAATTGCAGGCGGCAGGGTGACCCGAACAAAATGGGATCTGAGATCCATCCTCGCATCGTCTCTCTTAGAAACCACCTCCCCCATGTCTGCCTCTGTTCAGGCTTCACACCCATGTCTCTCTTAAAGTTTCTTTCTTTTTCTTTTTCTCACCGTCTTCTTCTCCTTTTTCGTCTTCTTGTTGTTGTATTTGTTGTTACTGCGGTTTAAACCTTCGTTAACCCCCGGTTGGTTTTCTCTATCAATACCAAAAGACAAATTAAATTACTATCTAACCTTTCCGAGGGGGGGATCGTCAACTTCAGCAATGTCCCTTGTCCGCAACGTCGTAACAACTGCCCTCCTTGGAGCATCCCGGTGACGCTCACGAACGGAGGCCCAATAACCCCACTCCTGCCTGCGTAGTACACGATCGCCAGGCATCCTGTGTGTGATGTGGAATCAATTTGCCAAGAACCCCCGTTCAAAAGGTAACCCCTGTCCTTGCCCTCAGCTTTTAACGCTGGGTTGGATAGGTTTGCGGTGGATTTCAAATTTGCTGGACCCAAAATGGTGATATTTTGACATCCACTCTTGGTCTGCGTGTCCTCGTCTTCGTGCATGAGATTCATCGAATGGACTTTCGCCCGTACGGCATGGTACGCACGTAAGTGTTGATATTGTCGTGTACATGTGTTGAAGTGCTGTAATTGGACCTGTCGAGCAATGTGAATGTGTTATTTTATTTGCTATTCCAAGTTCCTCGTTCCTGTTGTTATGACGGAAATGAAAGAATGCTCTATTTACGGTTCGGTAGACTGCTGAGCTATCAGGAGTAGGGAACACAGACGATCATTGATACACCGCTTGTGTTTGTGTTCGGCAAAAGCACGCTCGGCAGACGATGACGATTCAAACCGGGAAGTGGGAAAAAAGGGTTAAGGAAAGGGGTTGGGAGTCTCAGCATGAGGTAGCAGGCAAGAGGCAGACGGGAGAGACGGGAAAAGACAGAAACAGCACAGTGCTTGGGCCTGACGGGGGCCACGGCACGGGTGCGGAGGTTTTGACGGCGCGAACGGCCAACGGACATTTGAAATTTAGAGGTCGGAAACGGCCCGCGTGGATGGATCTGGTTAGTCCCATCGCTCTAGTCCGACGGAGGGGCGTTGAAGGGCCGCGAAAGTCTTCGTCAACAGCCAGCCACAGGACGGGTTGGACAGGGCCAAGTTCGGGCTCGACTTCAGGTCGGGGTCCGCTTCCGGGCTTAAAAAACCTTTTCCACCTTCACATCCGAGCCCCAAATCTAGGTCCATGCCCAGGTCCAGGTCCGGGACGCAAAATGAGTGCCGTAGTATAGTATAACTCATGGGTCGCCTAGAGCTACGTCGAGCTGTTAGGGCACTTTATTGTCCCTGAAACGGGCGACGGTATTCTGACAGGTATCGGCGCTTCGACCGACAACGCTCCTCGCGGTCTTTTGGCTCTCGTTCGGTTGCACTCAAATGTAATTGTAACCAATCTATCCGTAGGAAATGGCATTATGTTTCTCGAGTCGTGATCTTGTCGTGCGCTATAAATGGCGGAATACTGTAGTGCAGGTTGGAAGCCTGAAGACAGGCGGGAGTCGTTTTCTCCTGATTTCGTGATAGGATTATCTATACCACGCACCGCCATTACAGAGTCCCTCAGAGAAGGAGGATTGGACCATGGCGGAGAAGGATTCCTCATTGACCAGGGAAGGTTTCAATGTCAAAAACAATTGCGTCGTTGTATGAGATGACAATCAAATCGTTTCCCACATGTTCAGTGGTATCGTCGCTTTTTCGCACCTTGCTGCGCCGGTTCCGTGGATAGGTGGTGGAGTAGTTGATCGTAACTTTGTGGTGGGTGTGATCTGTTTTATCTGCTCAGTAAGTAGCATGCTGCTGGATGGGGAAACTCAAAATGATCCGATGCTTGAGCTGTTGTTGAATGGGTATTACTAACGGTTGTCTGTGCTCAGATTGAAATCAGTCATGAATGAAACTTTACGCGGTTCGGAGAAATCAAGAAATAGAAGTGGGTAAAGGATTTGATTTGGCCTGTGACTGGTGCCGCCGCCGCCGTCTTCGTCGTCGTCGTCGTCGTCGTCGTCGAGATCGTATCATTTCTTCCCCCAAATTTTGGGCGAAAGAATAAGCTCACAACCCCTAGGCACCCTACCACTAAGATATTGTGCGCCGTCCGTTCTACAGTACGGTTCCTTAAGGTGCCTGTCCTGACAGGCTAATGCTCTGCAGCATTTCGGTTGGTTTGGCTGCTCAGTGGCCTGTCGGAGGAGGGCTCCCACTATTCCTTCACTCACCCTGCCCTGTCTGTTCCCTTCTCACCTCTGGCAGGTACCTTAGCTTACCGACCTTGTGATGATGTACCTCACTTACCATGTGCGGCTCATCCGCTTCAGGGTTGATTGCCTTCTTCAGGTACTACGTTGTACAGCTGTGCCAAAGTACCACGCGTAGGGAATTTCTCGTGTGGCTACCTTGTCCGACGTCTGATATCCCCCCCGTCTCGAAATCGCCTTCGACAAAGCAAGACAGTAGTCATAATCATCGTCATCATCTTCTTCATTTTCATTTTCAATGTTGTTCTCTTGACATTTCACAGGATTGGCACGCGAACATAACATAGGTAATGACCTTTCTTAATTCATCAGTAATGACGTCCCCTGATAACCCGAGAGAGATAATCGGAGTTTCATCTGCAATCGGTTGCCAAACTCCATCATGTACATTACATCAAACCCCTTTCATCCCTCTTTGTCGTTGTCGCCCATAATCCTCGTCATGATCGACGACAGCATTCAGCACCGCAATCTGCAGCGTCGCCCGTCACTCGTTTGGTGCTCTTGGCCACCCTGTTGTTTCCCACCATTCCCCTTCTCATGCTTGGCTGCGAGGCCTCACCCTGAACGCTCAGTCCTCTGCCTCATCTTCCTGTCCCTGTCTAGCGTGATAAATCCTCTCCCTCCTCCCTCAACCTTACAACAGCATTATAGTCGGGCCATCGATCCCCACCAACAGATGACTCCTAGCGTTTCGTTTGATGTGAAGGGGTGGCTCGGTAAATATAGACTCCCCAGAACAACAGCCTGAGAACTGGCCCGTCAGCCGCACCGGCACCATGTGTGCGCGTTGAAAAAGTATGCCCCCAGGGAAGGAGACAGGGACCTGGAATCCAACTTGGCAATGAAAAAAAAAAAAGTTTAATTCTTCGAGTTGAGCAGACTATGGTGTAGACAACGGTCAGGCGGGGAGAACCTTACAATCTGGGAACGCTTGTCGTCACCCCAACATACATCATGGCTGACGTGGCCCAAGATACTGCAGCACGAACATATCAGTCATGCCAAACTTCAGTTGAAAATAACCCGGATGACTGGAGGCGAGAAATGCATGCAGTTGAGTTAATTCTTCAATTATTGTAGATACACGCTTTGTTGGCGTGAGTTGTGTACTATGTAATTCAAGAGGAGCAGGGTCTGATGATTCCATTCACGAAATCTCAACCAACACTCCCCGTCGCTGTCCCTCGCATGCACGCAACACCCATCAAGCACAAGTTCCTCCCAATTTGCGCCGTTCCCTCGCTGGGTGTAAAAAATCAACCAAATAGCAGACCCGCCTTTTTTGTTATTATGCTGCCCCCCTCTGCGACCGCCCATGAGATGGCCCGCCCGGGTCATACATTGCGCCGAAAAACACACATTCTTGTTGATACAGTATAGCAGAACAAAAGGTCTGTTACAAAGCAAGACTAAAGACACAACCCAAGGAATAAGAGAACACGGAACAGGAACTCTCAGCCGAGCAGCGCCCTGAGTTCCATTCTGGAGTCTTTGTCCACTGCAGAAGGAGAGGGAGGCGCCGCCCGTGGTGCGTGCTGCAAAGTGCTTCCCACCGGCGAATTTGGTGCTGTTAGTAGATGTGACTGCAGGCTAGGCAAGCGCATGTGACTGCTATCCTTCCTGTCGAGCGATGTTTGGAGGAGTGTGTCAAAAGCCGGGAGCGACCGCGGAGCTGAAGTCTCGTCTTCACGAATGGGGGCGAGTTGAATCGATGGTGAGGTGCCCCTTGACTGACATTGAGGCGATGTTGTATAGCTTGATGCTACGTCCGACATGGTTGATGTCTCACCATCGAGAGCCTCACTGCCTGGCGATGAAGTTGAGTTAGGAGAGGGAAGCGGGGATTCGAGGTAGTAGTGGTGTTGCGATTGATGACCGTGGTGGGTGTAGAAGTCGGGGGACACTGGGGAGGACATGCCGTGTCTCGAGTACGACGATAGTGCGGCGGCGGAGTGGGAGTTAATGGTGAGGGAAGGTCGCTGGAAGGCGGATGTACCATATCTTCTGTCTTCGTAGCCGGAGCTCTGGTGAGCTCTGCGGCGGTCGTGTCGCTTGCGGCGGTTTTGGCTCCCATTCCACCAGTTCTTGACGGCATTATCACTGCGACCGTGCAGGCGGCGCGCAATTTCCGCCCACCTCTTTCCAATTTCGTTGACGAGCATTTCTATTTGAGCGCCCTCCTCCGGGGTGATGGGCTCGTGATTTAGTGTGGGCTTGAGGTTTTGGTGAAATCTTTCTCTGCACTGCTTGGGTGTGCGGGTTCCGAGAGCCTGGGCGATGCGCACCCAGTTCAGGGGCCCCTGGTCGTTGACGAGTTGCATGAGATAGGAATCTTCCTGTTGAGACCAAGGTCCTCTTCTTTGGGAAGCCATTGTAATTTGATAGGAAGCGATTTGGGTGACAAGTAGTGACTACTCGATAAGTAGACGACGAGGGAGAAAAGAATGCTGGTTATGACGTTAGCTCGATGTGAGAGAAAAGCAGGTGTTTTCTGTTGAAGGGGGATTACCTTAGTGTGGTGGTAATACGTATCCAGGACTAGAGTATGCTCAGAGGAAACGGGATGTTGTGTGTATGACAAGTGATTGATGCTTGAAAGTTCATGTGAGAATCGATGAGAGTGAAGAGGCTGAATGAAGTCTTGGATAAAGCGTGGGACATTCTAGGAGTATATATGTGTGTGGTTTGAGCCGGTGGAAGCAGCGTGGGAGGAGAGACAAGGTATAGAAGAATTCAAAAGCGGTAGGAGAAGGCTGTGTGAAAGAGCTATCGCGGGACACTATCTAAGGTACGTAGATACCTCAGTGGTACGTATCTGCTCGGGCGAGGTGCTAAGGCACGGACGGATAGGTATGTGAGAGGAAAATCCCAAGAACACTTGCAGTCCAAGAATAAAATTGAAGGGCATGGGGGAACAAGAGCGGAAGAAGAAAGTTTAGGTTTGAGTTGGAACCTGGTTCGGGAACGAAGGTACCTAACGTACCTCAGCGTCCTATGTAACTGTGTAAAAGAATGAAGCCAGCCTAAGTACGGCGAAGCTGCTCAGAGCTCAGAGGGGGTGTCTACTGGAACGAGAGAGCTAAGCGTAAGTGACGGTATCTGAGAGAGAAAGAGAGACTTTCTTGCAATTTTGTTAGTAGCTTTTTTGTTTTCCTCTTCGTGCTCAGCACCCTAAGAGCACGATCCGATGGAGGACAGCTGGAAATGGATAGGCCTTGCCTGTCCTGGTGGAGAAGGGGTGGTTCGTTGAGTGAGAATGATGAAGGGGAGGGGGTAGGATCAACTTAGTGGGGAATTATTCAAGGCAAGGCACTGCGTAAGGGAAAGAGAGGTGGGGGGGTGAACGGGGTGTTGTCTTAGGGGAAAGTACCTTGGATACGTATCTCGCAGTCTGTATCCGTCGTCGTCGTTGATCCTTTGGCTTTCCTTGTGCAAGACGATGGGAAAGAGTAACTGCCACTGAGCCCCAGGCCTGGGCCTAGATCCAGAATCAAAATCCAGGTACCTCCCATCCGTCACTGGAACATTACTTACTGCCGGTTTCCAACATACCCAAGGGAGCTTCATCTTCAAGCTCATGTTGGAATTACACCACCGCGGACAACATCAGCAATAGGGCAATGCGAGTTACGCAGTTCTAAGCCGCGAAAAACTAGAAATGCACGACAGAGACCACAGACTCAATAGACAGGAAACCGACGGACGGTTTGACTTATGGCTGTTTCTTCTGATAGGATGCATACCCGTCACCAATAACGCAAGCGATACCTACTACCCCCTTGGGCCCTTGTCTCTCTCTCTCTCTCTCTCTCTTCCTCGCCCTCTTCGTCACCCCAGCCAGGCCCCTAGCCCCGTCCCGGCTATGATCCTGATCACAACGAGGATCCTTGCTCTTCCCCTGGCCTCCCCCCCTGGGTACGGATGCTGGGGTTTGTCCCTGGTCCCTGTAGCGGCCCCGGCTCAAGCCACGGCCCAAAGCCAAGCCAACGCCATGGGCCCAGTGGGGACAGGATTCTCTGATCTGATGCCAGGATGATGCCAGCGTGGATGCCGCTGTAGGAATCGGCGCTGCTGGACAGACGGATGAGGCAAGGTCACAGCGAGCGGCCAGACGCTCTCGATCGCGACATGATCTCTCCTCTCTTCTCTGGCAAGCTTGCCGGTATCAAGTATACCTCTTCGGGTCGTCGAGAGCCTGCCCTTGACAGCGCATTCGGAAAACGGAGGCCAGACGAGACGAGCTTGGGCGTTAGAGCTTGGGCGTTAGAGCTTGGTCGTTGACGGCCCATTCCTCAATCCTCTGATGTTCCATGTTCCGTCTGAACGATGGGCCATTACATTATCAACAATGTACGTGCCTGACTTACGTTGCCGGGACGAGTGATGAAAATCGCCCTTATATTCCTAATCATTATTTTCATAACCCAGTGCACTGACACCCGGGCGCGCCTGCGCGCTGTAATTAGCTGACTTCCTCAGTCACACAAGAGCCGAGAGCACGTCAAAATCGAGTCAACTGAAGATGAAAGCTGACTGACGTCCCGTGGGCTCAAGCTCCCTTCAAGGTGCAGTGCTCTGCGGTGCACATCGCAAATCGAATCAGGCCAACATGGCGAGTGCGAGTCGCACGAGGCAAAGACCTCTCCTCTTACTCGCATTACTATGTACGAACCACGCTACGCTATTTTATGCACGGACTACTCCTGTACATGATGTATGACGGCCGCGCGCTGGTGCGCCAGCAGGAACTGCAGAATCTGTGTCTATGTCTGCGAGTTGGCAATGCATATGTCCTGTCGAGTTCTGTCTTGGCCTCTCTTGTCCTAGGGACATGGGATAGGAAGGAGGCAGTGTCGCGAGCGGCGCGACCGTACGCTGTGCATTACGCCGCGTTGAGGTGCGATACGATACAGCGATGAACTCGACCGGAAATGAGACTTTGCCCACTGCGCGGGCATCCGAACGGCTCTCGAAAGGTTGAGATGCTATCTGACAGCAGCCGCAGTTCCGTCTTCGGAACTTTCCTCGCAGCACATGCATCGTCGAGATGGAAATCGGAGTAGCCATCGGAGACCACCGGCACCATGTCCCGTTGTAGCTGGAAACGGCAGCCATCACCTCCTGAGGGTCATCTCTATCGGAGACAAGCGAGTCCGGTCGAGTGACGGAAGCAGGAATATAACACCACTGCAGCTGAGCTGAAGTAAGAGGCAATATTGCCCATTCCACCACTCCATAGGTTCTTAATGATGCCCCGATGAATCAACCGCCGCCCATCCATGAGCCCCTCCGGAAGCGCCGTGTGCCGTGTTCAGCTGGCCGGGGTTGGCAATTGACTGGAAGGCGACCACCAGTTGGGAGGAAAAAGGGGGGGAAGGGCGTCGATCAGGCCAGGGGTGTGGTGGGAACGGGCACCCAACATTCAATTCGAAAGCCTCCTGTACTGGCGGTGCTTGCATTGAATGGGGTAGGGTGAGGTTGCGATTGGATGTTGATTAATCAGTCCTTCATCCTGTTTTTACATGCAGATACCTCCGCCGCGACGAAAGATTTGAAATCCGGGGTCTGCACCACGTTCGTGGTGGGTTTTCTGGACCGTGAGATAAGTTAAGCCAAATGTTAGTATGTGCGCAATCCGATGTTCATTCTCTTTATTTCATTTTTGTTCTTGTCAGATTTGTCGCCCTCCGATCTAACCCAATATTGCGACAAATCGAAGAGTCGGGCTCAGCCATGGTCCGTGGAGTCACAGCATGCGAATCGAAGGAATCCGAGAGCAAAGAGTGGCAGATACTACCAGACAGAGATTAACGCTTGTACGAGAGGGCTGGCAACTACCTGACGACTTGCCTTACCAGACAATCACAAAATAAAAAAAACAATTTGACGATTGCAGAGTGAATTGACTGTTTCATTTGCGCAGGTGTATTTTTGTGCCTTGAGCAAGACAAATTACCTGAAGGTAGGTAAACAAGCTTCAAGCGAAGCCAGGCTGGTTCGCAGCCAATGATGCAGTATAGTAACGGACTCGCTAGCGTAGGGCCAACTGCTGCAGCTGACTGGTCCATTCCTAGCATGAGAGGAGCGAATCGGAATAAGCGATTGTTCTTTCTACTATATGAGATGAAAGGCGCCTCAGTACACAATTGCAAATAGAATTCCTTCTTTTCGGACGCTGCCGTTCGTGCTTTAAAGTACGTCCCTTGATGGAAGATCCAATGAAAGGAAGGCACCAACGGCACGACGTCAACGGCCGGAAACCACCAAAAGTGGTCGCATCGTATGCCATTTAATTCATGTGACATGATGCAAGTTATCTTACATAACCACTGGAGACGGAGTTGACACCTTCACTCATGCAACCTACTGAATCGCGAAAGCCGCACAAGGTCGCCGTTTAGGATATCTAGCCCATCCACGTACCACTGCATTTGGCCATCAACTACCGGATGGAGCAAGGCGATTTCAACAAGTTGTCGACTTCACCGGCGGGTACACACCAGAGCAGCCCAGACAATGTGAACTCGGCCCACACTCGGCTTGTGGGTTGTGCCGCGTTTCGTTGAGCAGCCAAGTTGAGATGTGTAGTACGGATTTCATGTAATGGACGCATTGCCTCGCATTTACACCATACTAGACAGAATGCAAACGCCCAGGGCTGTCCAAGGGCGGACATGGAGCCCGGTCTAGAGCCAGTCCAACGCAACCCGACACTCAAAAACGGTCCCAGCAAGATGCAGGAAACACTGGAATATTTGATATGAAGCAGCACAAATGGCTTGTTCGCCCGTTCCACATTCTTTTTCACGTCACCTTGCCTAATCCTGTTGGGTCATGGTCGTGGTCGCGGTCGACATCTGGCATCGGCTAACTATCTAGACCTTGCCTGCCGCCCACTGATTCAATCCGGCATTGATGGACCCTCGAACTCGAGCAGTGACAAGTGACGACGAGGCGACAGTGATACGTCTCCGGCTCCAAGCCACAAGGCGTCTCGATCACGATTTGGTGGTACAGGGGAATTTTGCGGCACGGTCCAGCAATCCAGGGCCGGGTCTAGAGACGTCTGGCTGTTCATCTGGTCGACAAGACCATGCCATTGCCGGACAAAGAGACCCCATGGCACACAACGCCAGGAAAAGAGACGAAAAAGAAAACCACGCAACGGGTGCTAGCCTATTTCCTCTTGTTTGATCTGATTTGCGATGCTTCTGGTCTACGACCATAAGGGCCATTTATCTACACTAAGGGAAAGAAGACATGCGCCGTTTCGTTCAAGTCTGAGGGGAAACGTGAGCGAATAGACGGACTACATTCAACCGGCGCACTGTAGCGTCAAAGCTTCGAGGTAGGGGGTGTCCTCGACGGCAAGATCGAGACGAACCTTTCCTTTGACGAACTTGCCCATCTTCTTCACAATGGTCCATCGCAATGAGGGCTTCCGAGGAGGTTTAATCGAGACCTACCAATGCCAAGACATGTAACGATGATAGTCCGTATTTGTTACTAATGGGACGAGGCATGTCCGATCATGGCAGCATTCCCGACCGTAGAGGTTTTGGGGAAAACATGACACTGACGCGTCTGATGTCTGTTGCGGTGTCCTCCTTGGCCCCTGCTCTCGCGGATGGGGTGAACATGTAATGTGCTCATCCTGTCCTTCTGAATGCCCACTGCCTTACCCCGCAAGGGGATGAGAAAAGATGTAGAAGGACCGGCATGGTAAGCATCCGTGACACGAAGATAGCATGCGGCCAAGCTCGGGGCGAGGGCGTGTACGCACAATGGCACATGTCAAGGGTAAAGACTGATTTCGACGATGAAAACGAGAATAAATGTGGCCGGGTAAGGGATCTGCGTGGCGGTTGACGGCAGGCTCGGACAGAACGAAGTTGGGGACGGAGGGCCAGGAACAGGAACAGGAACAGGAACAGGAACAGGAACAGGCACAGGCACAGGCACAGGCACGAGGGGCTAACGAATGGTAGAATTGGTGGCGGCTGAGCGGCCAGCGCATTCGCATTCGCCCGCGTCTGTCATTGACAATTGTTCGATAGTAAGCAGGTCTGAAGCTAAGCTAAGGCAAGGGGGGTAGGCTAAGGTATGAGCGTTTGTGTTTCCGGGGTTCAAGATCAAGTTCGGCTGAGTTCAGTTCGGCTCAGAGTCAGGTTAGGATTCAGCGCAACAGGTAAGGCGGCTTGAGGGACCGCAACGGAGGTACGGACGATAACTTATGAGAAGCGTTAACCAAAGGTATCTTTGCCCAACAGTTGAGCTGAGGGGTGCAGGACAAGATCACAGATCAAACACGACGCGATTCGAAACTAGAAATGCTCCATTTGCCAGGAGACACGGACCTTGAAGTGGCAAAAGGCAAGAGGAGTAAGGGGGAAAGGCAAGGCGAAAACGCAGGTGCAGATGCGGATGCGGATGCGGATGCGGATGCAGAAGCAAGGCAAGGCAAGGCAAGGCAAGGCAAGGCAAGACGGTTGAGCTCCGCAGATTCGCATTCTCTTCGCTTATCCCAATGGATCCATCCCCGTGTCTGTTTACGTAGAGTTCTTCTTGGTTGGACAATGGTTCTTAACAATCGAAGCCATGTCTTTTGCTACGACCTCAGCCTCTGCATCGGTGTGTTTGGGTGGGCGTACCTATGCCCCCGTTGCCCCATCCCCATCCGTTCGTCTTTAAACCCTGTGTCTGCATCGTAATCGCGCAACTTCAAGGTAAGGGTAATTGAAATGTACCCTGTCGAATGCTTAGAATCTGGTTGAGAGAGTTGGTTCCGCGTAGAGGTAAGGAGGTTCAGCCTCACTCGTGAACATTTCCTTTTCTGTCAATTGTCTGGCGATATGTCAGTGGGGGGACCATGGAAGCCCCCCGAGTCCTCCCCCTTGGGAGTGTTACATGCCCCCCTATCCAGAACGCCCTTGCCCTCTGATATTGACCGAGGGACGTGAAGATGCAGGTTGGATGCAACCCTTGAACATATAGCCGGCAGCGATCTCCTTCCAATGCTCCGTTTCACAGTTTCTCGGCTCTTGGTTTAAATAACCCGAGTTGATTTTTTTTTCTCCTCCTCACCCTATCTACGAAGGAGTCAAGATGTGGACAACAACGAAGGAGCGCAAATTGTGCCATACAAGTATTTATCAAAACAAAATATCATCGCATAGTCAACTCCCTCAAATCCTCGCAAGGACCGGAAATCAAGAATACATCATCTAGAGCATCCGCTTGTGCACTGTCAAGGTGCAAAACTCAGCTCTTAGGTAACCAAGTTGTCGCTTAGTTTTACCATCAACCTGGTTCACGTCTCTTGCTGCCCATCTCCATACCCATGCAAAGCACAAGGTAAGGCAGCACTGTTGCATCATCTTTGGTCATCGTTGCTTCTCCTACGTTGAAGGTAAGGGAGCGAGAGAAAGACAAAGAAAGAGAGAGAGCCGCAGTAGCGCAGGTTGCAGGGGTTCAAAGGAATGGTGAGTGCCCATGTCATTGTCAGGCAGGCACCTGCCCAAGTCGGGCGGCATTGCGAGAAGGAAAACACGAACGATATGCCAATACCAAAATAAAGTACCTACTTTACATTTCAGGCACCAGGCCAGGGTGCCTTCTTCTCACCTTGCGACGTTCTAACTTCATCAACTGTTCCGAGCTAAGGTGAGATCGGGGGCAGCCCATTGCAGTCAGGACAACTTCAACACTTCAACATTGGCAAGAGCGCCAGGCACGGTCGATGTGCGGAAACTTCCTCAGCTGGATATATCGAATGGAATTTCAAGACTAATCGAAGTCAATGAACAAAGATTCAATTATTCCGCCGTCGCCTACCTTGGGACTAACGGAGTTGAAACTTAATCCTGTTTACTGAGCTTTTGTAGTAAGATCATGGGCCATGTAGTCAAGCTTTCGAGGTGACATCTGCCAGTACCAACAATGGAGCCGCGCTCGCAAAGGGAATGGTGACCTCGAGGACCACAAACTATATCAAGCGCTTTTAAGACGCGGTTGGGTGCCACCTTAATGAGCCTTTGGGCAGCAGTTTTCCCTCACAAGAGGGGGTAGACAACCACAAACCATGTGCGGATTGTGGATCGCGGGGAGGCATCGCACACCTTCCTCTCTGCTGGGACCAGCAGCCCCGGCCAGTCTATGCTTCAGGGCCAAGCCAAATTGCTGGGTCCACCAAGGGCACCCACACAGAGAAACTTTGCTGCAAAGTACACTCTCGCGCCAACTTCGAAGGACCGGACCGACGAGGAGACTTAGAGAGAAGGTAGTCGCATGGAGTCGGCAGCCCTGCGCCTGATATAATTGGCTCGTTCCCTTGACTCTGCCTGCCTAGTAAGTTAGACACGCACTATGCACCGCCGGCGCTTTCCAGCTAGGTATGGTCGGTGGCACTTGCTCACGCCGGTGGAGCGTTGAACCACAGCCTGGGGACCTCTTCCGCCGTCCATCACTTGCCAACCGCTGCGGGAAAACCCAGGCAAGCACAAGGTAACCAAAATTGCAAGGCACCAAAAACACCACTTCCATCATAACCGCCACCATCACGGCGCATCGGCAATTGAAGAAAAATAGCCCGTCTACTACAAACCATCTTATTTTACGCCGAACCGTACCAGTCATCTGACAAGTACCAATCGACTAGCCACCCGTCAATGAGGAACAACCAGTCTACACATCCATCCACCAATCCATCCGTCAGTCAACCTTCTTCCGCAGTGGGCAAGGCTGCAACGACTTACACATACCCACGCCTACTCTTCATCGTCGATCCCCCACAATCAAACACAGCATCGACATGCCCTAGTCCTGGACCACCACCCACGCAAGAAATGTCTGTCTCCCCTTGTCCCTCTCCTTTGTTCTCCTCGGCCGGGAGTCTACATGCGGGTACGAACCCACCTCGGTGAAGCCCAATTATCAACTACCTCCCGTCACAGCCCCAATCCCCAGCCCCAGACCCAGACCGGTCACAACATTTTGGACTTTCGTTTCTCACCCTTCCTGGTACACCCAGACTCGAAATCCTGCGTCATATATATCGGGAAGCCAAAAGCCGCACTCAACCGTTCATGGAAGTGGCCTCAATCACCACTGTCCATTCGCCTACGCACGTAACTAGACTCCAAAGTCCTTTCCGTCCGAGTTCGAGGCGTCGATGGGCCGCTGCAACGGACACCGCATGCGATGGATTCAAAGTTCAAACGCTTCAGGCACCTATATCACTTTGGCACGGCACTACTACGTAGCACGTCCAGTGATCGACGTCCCCGTTGCCGTCAACTGTCAAAAGGAGCCTCGATAGGTCTCTGACCAAAAGCCGCGACCGTGACCAGCTGCCCGATGTCAGCGACATCTTGACGCATGCGGAAGCCGATGCTTGCAATACCCGTGTGACAACTCCCCTGTCCTGACCTTCCCTTACCTGGTCTAGCCGACGGCTATCGAGGAAATACAAAGACTTTCCCGGTGCACGAGGCATTTGAGTCCCGTGTCCCCAAACTTGTCTTCTGCCACACGAAGTCCATGCTGACCTTGATTCCTGCCTGGTCTGCGTGCCGCCAGGACGAGACCAGACCCGACCAAATCAAGCCTAGTCGGCCCCAGACCACTGCTAACCAAACAACTGGGACCAAGACCGACATGGGTAGAGGAGGAGGACGAAGGGGACATGGTCGCCCATGGCCGCGGGTTACGTCGGATGAAGGAAGTATACTTGTGTTCACCGCAACACTGATAAACAACATTCGCATTCTTCTACTGATATGAGCGTTCACGAGACTGCAATTGGTGTATCATCTGGTTCCTGTTCAAGCACACTGCATAAGGGGTGCGTCACATTTTATCTGAACCCTGACTTAGCCTCGCCATGTCCAATCTGTACGAAATACTACTACCCTGCAATCCCCATCACCGCAGACAATACTGATCGGCATTACCAGGACGACCACGAACCTTGACGGGAAATCCACTCACCACAGGAATCACCAGAAGCCGCTTGGGGAGCGGAGCTAGAAGAAGAAACGACGAGCCTCGGATATCGACCACTCAAGCAACAGGACCAAGTGGAGCCGGGACAACTTATTTACCTATGTCTCTGTGGGGGGCCACTCCGTAACATTAGTATGCATGCCTACCTTACCTCCATCGAGAAATCCACTCTACTGATCCAGAGCTCCCCGCAGTCAAAGATGACTTTCGCCCGTAAGTATGGATCGGTTCATTTCCTTGTCAATGTTTGTCCTTACTCCACAACGACCCCTGCCATTGCCTACTGCACCTAATTGTCATTCATTTTGATGACGGATCGCACCCCCTTGCTGCCGGACTGGCGCTAACGGCATGCTAGATCCTCGCCGGCTTCCGCTGCGTCGACGCCGCGGCTGCTCGCCCGATTCTCCGTTTCCATCCCTCTGGGACCTAGGAAAAGACCCGCGAACCTGACGTCTGGCATTCCTTTGCTTCGCTTGACCTTGCTTTGCTCTGCGCGTTGCGCTCAACGGCGAAGGGGGCGTAAGTGCCCGTCCTGAGGATGATCATCGGTCCCGGCCTCCTCGCAGATATCGTCGGCCCTGTCAACAGAATCGTACGCCTCGCTGGCGGCTTTGGTCTTGGCCAGCTCGATTGTGCCGCCCGCCGCTTCCGTAATGCCGGACATGTCAAGCATGTTTCTCATCATTGCTTCGATCGCAATCAATATACCAAATCGGACGGCTGGATACGTTGACAGCTTCTTCTTTATCTGTCAAACTTCTAACCGGGTACGACCGTCTGCTATGTTGCGCAGGGCCACTCTTCTTCCGTTGCTGAGGGATGGCGAGGGCAGAAAATGAGCCATCAAGCACATTCCCCCTGCTTGCCCACATGGATCATTGTCTCTCCCATGAACCTGGAAACAAATCGCTGAACCGGGACACCGGAGAGGATTGATGACATGTACATGGCAGTCAAAAAAGGGAAGAAATGAGAGTCCGTAACTGCCGACTGGACAGGATAGTCTGCTGTGCAGAGGGAATCGAGACAAGCCACTATGTCTCTGTTGGCATCGGCGCACGTCCAATACCGGCCGTTTTCATACCCAAAGAAGGCATCTCCTCCGAGGCCAGGGCAAGCGGCGTTTGCCTCGGTTGAAGCCAGATACGTTTCTTTTATTGTGTTAGTACCCCGACAAATCAAGCCGGCGCTGATGGGCGTGGCTTGACGCTTACATGCGTAGTTGCCTCCAGTTCACGTTAGCTGCGCCCGAGGGTTTGGTACTCACCGGCGGCTAAATCCTCTCGGACGGAGGCAGCCGCAGGAATAAGGGCACAACTGCGTCCTGTTCACTCAGACAGGTTCGTCAGGGAGTCGGAAACCGTTGGCATCCATCCCGGTATGATGGTGTTGGTAGTCATACCGGAGCGAATTCACCACCAGTCTCTCTATGTTTGGTACCCAGACATACATGGGCACCCTAGCAAAGCAGCTAGGCCGTGAAAGGATAAGGCAAGCGAATTTCTGAGGTAAATCGGCGAATTTTTCTCACGAAACGGGGTTACTATCCTCCACCTGATGGGAGTTTTGGTTTTATCGTTGACTTCGTTTCTCATGCCTCTTTCCCCCATTCCTCCCAGAAATCCGTCCTGCCAATGGTCTCCCTCAAGTAACAAGCCACGACATGACGACTTCCAAGGATATTACCCTCGCCAGAGTCTCGTCGATAATGTTTGCAGTAAATATATCATTATCATTAGCATTATATTATTCGATGAAAATAGTCACTCCATTATCCGATTCCTCGGTTCTATGAAACGTAGGGCTTTACGTTGCATTTGCATCTGCAGCCACCCCGGAGCCCCTGCCTCTTTCCTTTTTCTTTTTCCTCTCGACTCGTTCTTTCTGAACATTTTCCCGTCCACCCTCTCCCGGATCCGCTGAGGCACTACAATAGGCCTGAGAGTACATTCTCCGCGTCTCATTCGCTTGTCCAGCTTTACTTACAATATCCACTCAGTCGCCGTGGGTCATCATTTCTTGTGACCCTCGTCTGCCCAACCAGTATCATCCGTAACCCTTGCCCGCTTTCAGCATGAAGGCATTCCAAACCCAACATACTACGTATTACCTTTCCCCCCTCCCCCCTAAAAAAAAAGCATCCACCTCATGTACGTGCATCCAAAACAGGAAGAAATATCGATAGCTGAAACCTGCTTCTCCATCTCCATCTTAATACCCTCAGCTCATCGCCATCATCCGTCATCCCGTGCCACGCCGTACGTACGGCAACCTCCTCACTAAACCCGCCACCCATGCAGCCCGACGACATTTTGGACTTACACTCAGCCCGGTCTGTATGCTTCACAATAGTAACCAGGGCAAGAGACTTCCTGGACCTTCGCCTCCTCTCCTCGGCGCCCCGCCTGTTTGAAACGATGCAGGGCATCTCATCTTGACACACGCAGCCAGCCACATACCACACCCTTGGGCCAGCGCATACAGGGAAAGCAAGAATAACATGGGGGTCCAAAATTGTACGGATGAGCAATGTGAATAGAGAGCGAAGCCAACTGATCTGGTCAAGATTCTCTCATCATCGTAGCCCAGGCCTCCGGTCTCGACACATCGTACGGGTACATTCGTCGTCGTCAGACAGGCCAGGACTTCACCCATGTCCTCGTATGGGATGGTGACGGGCGTGGGCATCGGCAAAGCATGGCATGGGTTCCCTCCTTGTCGATCACCCGCCATGATCTTCCACCGCATTCCCCGCCTCCCCGACTCGTTTGTCGCGGCATTATGTGAACAACTGGCCAACGCCATCACACATTTCGTCACCTTCACCACCTTAGCTTTAGCTTACTGCGTGTTTTTGAGAGTTCCTAGATGAACAACTCTTGGCCATACACATGCTCGTATTCAACATTCCGGGAGCAAGCTGCCAGATAGCTTGGGCGAATAACCGAGTCTCAACCAAGGACGTACATGGTCGAACCTGGTCACTAATCGTGTATTCGTAGTATGACAGGAGCGCCTGGTTCTTGATCCATTCTACTCTCCCTGGTCGATAAACCCAAACTTGGACATACTATCGCTCATGGAAGGTACCTTGACCAACTAGCCGGTGCTAACATAACGGTCTCCTACAACGGTTCGTTCTGTTTAAACCACTAGCCGACTAGCCGTCCAGGCAAGGCTCGAGTCAGGTCCCTGTCTCACCACTGGTTTAAACGGCCGGGCAAGTACGGCTCAGGCCTTGTGCAACGTGCGATGGACAGCGAGGAATCCACGACATGCGACGTGCGTGCCCCTGTCCAGCGCCGTCATCTCCCTCGCTCCTTTCTCCGTGAGCCAGCCACAGGTCGTGGGCTGGTTGGAACGAGTCCATTTGTCTTTCTTTCTCTAGCACATCTGTCTCATTTCCTGCGCCGCCGAGATGTGAACGCACTCGTTGCCATGTCTTCCTTCTTTTCTTCGAATGGTTATAGATGTAAACGAAGTAACCAGTGCCCTCTTGCCTTGCTACATTTCTCTTTGCGCCTATACATGATATGTATGGACAGCGGACGCACCAGGAGGCTCACTGTTGTGCTAAGTGCGGCGCGAACACCATATGTCTCGTGGTCGGCCGTGCAGTGCAGAGCAAAGGAGCGACACAGACATATGTGAAATTCTATGGTACTAGTTTAAATTGAACGATTTCTATGGTCGTGAGAAGAAAACCCTTCACGGCACGGAAGCGAAGCTAAGCAACACCCTCGTATTTCGACATTCCTAGGTCGAACAATCACACGGCCGACGGCCGGTTTTATTCTAGCTGTTCTACCTGTCCATGTGCATATTTCCCCTCTTCTCACTGGGGCGCAAAGGAACACTTGACCAACAGACAGGCCCGTCGCTAGATGTTTCAACGGTTTCCCTTCCCACTGGATGGTGGTGCCCGCTCCGGTAGCCCCCTTGATTAGCTCTGCTGAGCGGCGGGTTTTCAACGCCCCCATACTTCTTTCCACCAAAGAGGGGATAGCCAGACAGGAGGATGCGTGATTGGGAGACAAATCAATATATTGTGATGAAACAAAAATAAACGTGCGTCGAGCTCTTAACCCAGGTACCATTTACTCGTTAGACAAGGGTATGTTATCACTGCGGGCTATCCTCCACAGATGCGTCCTTTTTGTCCGGCGTGCGGACTGATCATCACAAAACTCATACACTCGAACTAGTCGTCAAATTCTCCCCCTCTAATGGATTGAGCTACGGTATCGCTAGAGAACGCCTAGACTATTCTACTCATACCAAATATCTATGGCGGTGATTTCAATCCCTCCCATCTTCTCGAAATTTCCAGTTCAAAGTTTTCATGATCTGAGCTGAACCCCATCCGCCGTCCCAACCCCACGTACATGGCTTCTAAAAAATAAATCAACAATCCCCTTATCCCCCCCCGTGTTACCATCTTTAGGTAACACCCTTGGTTTATTTTTGTTCTTGTTTTTCTGGCAGAGCGCCGCTGTCTCGGGGTTCACGCTCGCGTTTTGTTCAAGAAGCCGTGAAGAGGTTTTATGCGTCATTTGACTACGGACTGGACCACGCCAGTTAGAACTCTCTCTTCTTTTGCTTCCCCATCTAGAAACCAAATCCCAGGAGACCCAGCCGAAGTAGAAACAGGCCTCAAGCTGTTGGAGATGTTCAGTTGAACCGTTTCATGGCAAATGTATTGTATGCCTACGGCGTGTGATGAACAAACAGCCTGTTTAGCTCGTCGAGAACCAAGACTCGGGAAGTCGAGAACGAGAAACATGTTGTCCGAAGTAATATTCTTTCTGGAAGCATGCTTGATTCTGCACTTTTCACTGGTCGGCTTACGGAGACATCAAGACTTATCGTTCGTGTCTCGGACTACAACCATTTGACCGTTTAGCTACCAGTCTACGTCGCAATATCTGGTCCAGACCAGTCTTTGGCTTCGGCCTGCAATCATCATGGATGTCACGAGTGACCCACGTTCCGCCCAGTGGGAGCCACCTGTATTTCGTTACCTTTTGTTACCTTACTTCGCTGTTCTTCTTACTCTTCGTATTACTTTTTCAGGCGTCAACACGTGTACCGTCACACACCGAGCCTTATCTCCCCACCTCTAGCAGTATGGTGGCAACGAGGTAGAAGTCGACCTGCCAAGATGAACCAAGGGTATGGAGAAAAGAGAGAGGGGAGAACCAAGGACAGAGGTTTAATGTCAAAAGACCTTTGAAGCATGCGAATGAGAGAAGGAAAACGAATTAACAAACAGATAATGGATCGCAAGGGCCTCACATCTCATATCGAGGGAAGAGGACCCGGGTATTATTATGTACAGCACAACCACAACCGTAATCCGCCCGTCACCTGGCACCGAAGGTAAAAAAAAGCAAAAGTGAAAGGGAAAGGTAAAAAGAAAGGGAGGAAGGGGGCCAAATCAGAATGAAGCTCAGAAGACGCCGCATCATTACCCCCCACCCCCCTTAAACCAAATACTTTGCCCTCTCGTCCTCTTGACCACACATGACGACATCAGTGTGTGAGAGACGTCCCAGTCCATCAGACCCTTTGCCAGTGAACATGCGCAAGTTTCTATGTCATCATTGATATCCCAACTCCCTCGGTCGTTGTCGTTCGTCTGGACGTGTCTAAGGCACAAGCAATCCCAAGAGCATAATGAGACGCCTAACTTGCTGACCACATGCATTTCGTCAAACCCTGAAAACCTGATTCCATGAGTCCGCGTACGAGCCAACAAAAATCAGAAACATCTCGGCCCAGCCATGAAGGACAGAGCGGAAAGAAACGCAGGGGTTTACCAATAAACCCCACCTCCAAGCGCCATGCTGGATGCCAATTCCACTTCGCATTGGGTAATGTGATGGTCGCTCCAACCAAACACATTGTTGAAGCTCGTCATAGCTCCCACTACAAGTGAATGTCCCCGCCTTCACCCGCCACCCAACGTCTCCAAGCCTCAGCGTACGCACGCTCCAGGTCAGCCACCCATCTTCTGGTGTCGAATAGAGCACAAGACCACTTGCTATCCCAGAGCAACTTGCGCAGCTCTGCTAAACGACCTTTACCTTCGCCATAGCCGCCATGACCGACGTGATGAGATAGACCATTGGCTAGCTTGATGGCGAACTGTTCATACTCCTCTTCACTCCCTGCGATGAGATCCTTCGCTGCCTGCATACCTTCGGGACCATCAGGCAATGCACCCTTAAGAATTGATGCCGCCATACGAGAGCACATCTTATAGGGGTACCGAGGTAAGGTCAAGAGTGGGGTGCTAGACCATAGAATGTCCGCTGCCGTTGTATGCGCATTACACTCAGGAGTGTCGAGGAATAAGTCACAGACACGAGCACGTGAAATGTGCTGATTCTTAGGTGCGACATCTGTGAAAATGATTCGATCCGCAACTTCGTCCCCTGCCCATGCCTTAGCGGTTCTCTTGAGATTGGTTTCCCCCAGCTCAGGAAAACGTAATAACCACAGGATAGCCTTGGGGACTTGCGACAGAATGCGAAGCCATGTCCGAAATGTTGTAGGATCGATCTATTGCACCGAAGGTCAGCATAGTTATTCTAGGAAAGTCTCGCAGGACTGTTGGAGAACAGGTGTGACATGCCTTGTATAGTTGGTTAAAGTTGCCAAGGATGATGGCATCGTCAGGAAGCCTGGGGAACAGTTCTTTGCGCATCCTCCATCTCCGACGCTGCTCATCTTCCCATGAAACTTTGTGCTCGTTGGGATCGCTTGACTGGGCGTGGTCACAACAAAAGAATGTGTCGCGACAGAAGATAATGTTCTCCGAATATATCCAATCGCCTTCGCTTTCTTCCGTTTCATCTTCGAAGACATCGGTGACGGACAAGTTTCCCCGCCAAGGACGTAGGGTCTCAGGAGGAATGGCAGTAGCATCTGCGAGCAGATAGTCGCACCATTCAGCTCCTAAAGTTCCAGCAAACCCCATGAAGGACATCTGGATCGGGGCTGGTCTGGCGGCAAAAATCTCGTTCCGAGCACCCCTAGTGTAGCCGTTGAGGTTGACCAAAATGTGGATACCGTCTTGGACTATCTGCTCCACCAGTCTATCGGCTGTCCAGGAGCTAGCATCCCTGAAGACAGGTGCTTCTCGTTCAATTTGTAGACGATGAACTGATTTGTCACTCGCTGTCGTGGCATAGCAGAAGGCTTTAACGCGTGCCCGGTCGTGAAAACCAAAAACAGACTGCATTCTATGAAGTGATAGTCAGTACACCACAATGAAACTCAGAACGCTCGGAGAACGTGTCTTACAGATGAGCAAGTGGGTGATTATTAAAGTCCGATGACACATAGCCAACATTCAGATGAGGCGAAGGCGGTGAAGGAGGCGGATAAACGGAATTGGGCAACCAGGCAGACCGTAGGGTTGAGCTTGAAATCCTGAAAGCGTTGCGCTGTGATATCATGCGGATATCCTTGGCTGTCAAGGGGCAAGTGAAGGTGTGGAAAGGTAGAACAGTTGGAGTAGACGGGACGCTCAGACCAGCCGGTAGCAGAGGCCGTTTGTATTCTGACGTCCCATCCGCCTTGTAGACGTACTTGTCGCAATACCATCGCCGCATCGAAGCTCGAGTAGCACGCTCAACAAGTCGCAGCAGACGAGAACCCTCCCAGGGGCGTTTGGACCAGCTTCGAAGCTTTAAAGCGTAATCTACGCCAGGCTTTGCCGTTTCAGGGTCAGCCTCTTGAAGCAACGAAGCCAGGAGTATAATCTCGTTCTCCTGCAGAACTCCTATGCCCCAAGTCGACGCTTCTGCAAGTTGGCGGGTGACAATGTCGACAACCTTCTTCGTGATACCGGAGGCTTGCTCCTGGCTAGTGGCGTCAAACAACATGCCGTCCTCATCAACATGCCAGCGGTCATATTTTCTGCCTTCCAGGATTGCTCCACCACGGCCACGCCAATCACACACGGAATTCAAGGCGGTTGAGAGTCCACAGACCGCCTCAGCGAATGCAGGGTTGGCGCGAACAGCCCGTTTGTAATATGTGATGGCATCGTTAACACGACCCCTGTCTTTGACGGCATTGGCAAGATTAGTAAGAGCAATATCAAAATTTCCGTCACACTGAACAGCCTGCTCATACATCTGGATCGCAAGGTCCAGCTGGCCGATGTCCTTGAGAAGGCTGCCGAGGTTTGTATGCAGATGAACGTGCTTAGGATCGAGCGTAAGTCCGTACTTGTAGTAGGCGAGAGCTAGTGCAAGTCCGCTGCCGGGGACAATACCAGGTATGACTGGATGGGCTGTCAATGTTTGCGGTGAGCTAACTGCCGCTGGCTGCTGAATACTAGCGAGAAGGATGCCCACGTTGTTGGCTGTCGACGGACTTTCCTGGAGTGACAAGGACAGGTAATAAAGGGACAAGATGTCGCCAACACCAGCTGGCTTTTGGGACAATTCCGAGGCCGAAGATCCTGACGACATCGCATCCTGAAAGATTTTGGCTAGGGATAAGAGCGAATTACTCGTAGTTTGCACCGCCGCTTTCTTAGGCCCACCTTCGGTTACAAAACGTAGGCCCGGAAGGTCCCCGCTTCCGGAAAAGACCAGCTTCGCAGTACGTCTCGCCTTTTCAGGCGGCAACAATAAGGGGCGCGTCGGGCTCGTCGATCCAGAGGCATTTTGGCAACCACTGTTGGGGGCGATGACCTGTTGGATTTGTCGGACGAGATTATGAATAGAGGTCGTCCGTCTGCCTGTGCTAATCAAAACGGCTTCTTCAAAAGCTTCTGATGCCCCGGCAATGTCTTTGAGGCTATAGAGCATGGTGCCCTTAGCATGAACAAGTGCGAGTATACGGCCGTTCTCGTTTCCAGGAATAGCATATCCGCTCGAGCCGAAACCCGACTGAGAACTATTCTCTCTGAGTAAACTTAACGCCAAGCTAGTTGGTTCATTCGTTTGAAACCCGGAAGAGAAGTCACCAAGAACCCGAGAAGTATTTGTGGGCAATCTCAAAGCCTTTTGAATGAAGCTGATAACTTCAACGGCATCGAGGCTCTTCTTCTTGTACAGAAGACCAACTAAGTGCTCTGCAGCCTCAAGGTACTGAGGTCGTGTCTTGATAGCTTTCAGCCAGCAGTTTTCTGCTTCTTCTTGTCTGTCAAGACAGTAGAAAGTAGCAGCCATATTCGAAACTGCCTCTACGTGGCTGCACACCAAGAGTTAGTGTACACAGAGCATTCAGACTGCCGAAGAGCCCATAGCCAGTGTAAACGAGGGGAACTTACCCAGGCTCAAGCAAGGTGATCCGAGTAAACCATTCTAAAGCCTCCTCAAAATGCTCCAGGCCATAATGCAAGCAACCTCCAAGCAGCATGCCATCGATCCATTTCCATCCGCTTTCTTCGCAAAGATGAGTCACAATTTCTAGTGAGGCTTTGGCATTTGCTAGCGGTGAACTTCTCGAAAGCTGTGCTGGAAACAAAGCGCCCATCGAGTTAGCAACTGGGAAAGTGTTGTCCCTAAGACTTGCATGGCCGCCGTTCCAGCCAAGTGTTTGGGCAGAAAATGACGCTTGGTGTTCTGCGGCACCAAACACCATATTGCCGGAGGCTGTCCTCCGGGGTTCAGTGGCTGTATTCAAGTCTCCTTGAAAGAAATGATTCGGTGGCGATATAACAGCTGGCTGTCTTGGAGGTTTGGGGTACACAACCATTCTTGTAGTCGTACTTAGAGCTGAGCCGGGCCTGAGTTGCTGTGTTTTACGCCCGTGGTGCAGATATGCCAACAGATCGACGTAACTCCGATGAGCCTGGACAAGGGCCTTTTCCCTGAACCCTGATTTGCTTGGAGTGTTCGCTAGATCCCCAGTATTATCCGCTTGGCGATGCGGATTTAATGTCAAGGCTTCGAGTTTAAACTGCGCAGGCTGCGGGAAGCCTGACCCATAAGCAGAGCTCAGACCATGAGCATCCAGAGGAATGCAAGGAGCAGGTGGTCCCAGCAGATGGCTCGGTATATTTGAAAAGCGGTAGTCGTACGCTGACGGGCATGGAGACGGTGTATGGTACATAGGCGGACCAACATAGCTCTGCCCTTGCTGGTGTGTCGGAAACCAAGAGTTTGCCGACGGGAGAAGACCAGGGACAGCCGCCGATTCGTCGTCAACAGGAAGTGCACCGGAAAATAAAGAAGAGGGGGGGAAAGTTGCCAGTCGTGGGAGACACAAAGAGAGGTCTGAGGTATTGGGCCCATACTGTGAAGGAGCCGCCGGTATATAGGAGCCCGAGGACAATGCACCGGGCAAAACTTGGTATGTCGAGTCTTGACCGATAGGCCATTGTGGATATGACGACGGTGCCGGGTTTTGACCATCGTTTACTGGATCACGAGGACCGGGCAGGGAGGCGCAAGCCTGGGTTCTCTGGCTCAAGTGAGTGTGCTGTATCGGATCCGCGGAGGGATGAAGACGATTCGCGCTGTAGAGAGACGGCGAAGCTGGGAGAATCATCTGCTTGAGCGGTTGGGGCCCCGAAGCGAGGTAAGCCGGAGAGCCATCATAGCCTGCGTCAATGGTGCCGTTTGGCGTTTTGCGCCGCAGCTGGTGCTCTGATCCATCAACAAATTGCGGCTGGCCAGTGACAGTGGCAGGGCGGCGCTGAATTGGTTGGTTTGGGTGCGATGTGCGGATGGGAAAGGTCCTCGGTGTCTTGCCGTCTAGAAAAGGAGGGTTCGCGCAGTTTGTAGGCACGCGGCGCATGTGCTGTTGAAAGGATATGAGATTCGAATGAGGCAGATGATGGTTCGGATGGGATTGCAGATGGTCTTGGTGTTGCTGAAAGGTCGGGAAAGGATCGAAGTTTGGCGTCTGTTGCACCATTGGGTGCATTTGAATTAGAGGCAACATCAGATTTCGGTGTGCTATAGACAGGGGGATGAGCTCGAATATGGCATAGGACGGCGCTCAGCGAGAATAACTGATACAATGAGGCATGAGCGAAACGAAGGGCACGCTGACTAGGGCGATGCGGATGTGAATGCGTGAAGCTGTTGTCATTGCCTGCTGGCTAAAGCATGGCTGACAGGGCCGCAGACGGGCATGGCATCTGGGCTACCTTGGCCAAATTGCGAATGCCAACGGCAGTCACCAGTCCAATGCCGCCGGCCACTTTGGCCCTGTTCGGAGGAGGGAATTTGTTACTGAATACTTTATTTCTGTTCGAAAAAGGTTTCGACGAGACGTTCGGCTTCGAGAGGGAGCGAGGTCCAATTCAAATGTAGGCGCTCACTGCGAGAACGGCGCCCGCGACGCGGTTTGGCGCGGAAGAGGCTTGAATGGACGGGCGGAGGATTGAAAGAAATCTAGGAAGACGCGGTCGGGAAGATGTGAGTACCGGGATGAAGTTAACGGGGATCGTGATGTGATGGCGTGGTCGACGTCGAGGTAGAGTGGGTGGATTGAAAATGTGAGTGGAAGTGAGAACAGAGTTATCTGCTGAGCGGGGGAACCGATGGCGCTAGATGGTTCGAGATACAACGGACGCGAGCGTTAGTTAGGAGCTATCGGTAGCAGTTTGGCATGGGTGAGGTTCTAAGATCTGGGAACTGAAGTCGTAGTGAACGGTCAGCTCGGGAGACGGGGCGGAGGGACAGATCGTTTCAACCAAGGCGGCACGCCGGTTGAGGCTGATCAAAGTGATGGTAAGGGAGATGGGTTGTTGTAAGGGCATAGTGTGCCCGCCAAATAATAAGGTTCAGCTGTGACTACTAGGCTGCAAAAGTGGTACCTAACTACTTTAGGTGGGAGTCGACTGGCATTGGTGTCTTGATCACCCTCGTCCTCGTGCAGAAGTACCAAAAATTGGGCTGCGGCCTCCTCTTTAGCCTGGTTTCTCGTGGTTGGGGTCTTTCTGCTCTTTCTTGCACCGCTCCGTGCCTTGACACTTTGGAGCTACTGGCCACGTCCCCAAGGCCAAGAGTTCCTGAAGTGGCAGAAAACTGGAAACAACGCTAGTGCATGCCATACGTGAGGTGCCCTAAGGAAAGTCCTAACAAGTATGTCGTTATGGAATTGAACCAATGTTTTGACTTATTTAAATCAAGCGGCACTGCGCTCTGGTATAGATATCAGAAATGTTCAAATTTCGCTACGGGATGCTCAGCTACTGAGCCCAGCAGCAAAAGTTAGAAGGAAACTTCAGGTGCCAAAAAGGATGTGAGTGGCTGACTAATTAATCCAGATCAGGACTGGATAATGGCTCTGTTGGTGAAGCAGCGGATACGATACGAGGGGCGGGGGCGGGAGGTAAGAGACTTGGATTAGCAAGGAAGAGACAAGGGAACACTCCTACAATTGGGCGAAAGAAACTGCCAGCATGTACGGAGCGGATGTATGTACCTTATATGTTAGCGCCTCACCAAGAGGGAGCCTTGACTTTTTACATAATAGTACTGCAGTACGGATAACTTGCCAGATATGTACGTAGACAGCACCGAGGTCGCTCTCAGCAGGGGCAACTTCCCTCAACACCAAGTACATGATTCATATTAGACATCGAGACGTTCTCACTACCACTTCTACAGCTGGAGACCTAATTCAAAGCGACGTATGGACATATAAGTGCTAGTAATTGTTCATCTCGCTTATCTCGGGTAAACCAAGGTATACCTAGCTTCGTCGTCTTTATCAGCGCCGGTTGAAGTAATTCTAGAAAACGCTGCTGGTAACACAACAATGGAATTCTGCACACAGAGCAATTGACAACAAACCTGTATCCATGCATTAGTGCCAAACCTGTTGTTTTGCTAGATGACCTGCCTTATATCTCACTACACCACATTGATCACGTTGCTTGCCTTAGACATCACACCTCGAGGCATCGCGTGTATAAAGACTCCCGTCCTATTCCGTCTCAGCTGGACCTGTCTCTTGTGTTGCATGAGTTGCTCCAATAATTAAATGACGGCTTGATACGTACGATATTGCAAATGCGGCCAACAGATATTGTCACAGGCGTGGAAAGGTTCATTGGAGATGAGGAAAAAAAGAGGGAAAGGGCAAGAAAACTCAATCTCACACACAAACTTCGTGCCTCACATGACCACAAGACTTGTAGGACTAAGTAAAACGCAAACCAGCCTCGTATTGTGAATTAAGCAAACATGCAACTTTAATGAGCCACCAATCCCATTCCCATTCCTCACATTCTCGGAGCCAAGTATTAGGTACACTCAACGACGGAGCGAGCCTGATAGCAGTTGACCAACCACAGTTCAAGTCGAGCTATGATTCGCACCGCGCCATTGAACATGTCTTTGCTGGCAGAGCATATACACCAAAACCAACTCTCTCGCCACTAAAAATGTATGTTAGCCAAATTGGTGGACCTCGACCTCCATGGTGTTATTGGCTGCCGCGGTGAGTATTAGGCTAAGTTAACCAAAACAATCAATCTGCCTTGAAACCAAAATTGAAATAAACCATGGGAGAGCGTGGAATATCTCAGAGTGTAGTCAAGGTGGCGCATAAGGAGCTGGGAACGAATATCACAAACACTAGCACGGAACTGAGTGCTGATAACGAGAACAAGACAGCCTGCGGCAAGCATCGGTTGGTCATTTGGGTCATTTGGCAAATCTCCTTTTTCTTTGCCCAAGGTTATCCCTTTAGTTTGGGTAGTCCCCTTAATGCAGAACCATTCCTAAAACTCCAGAAGTCATGCGAGAGAATCCGTCAAGCTGTTGACTTCCTTTATTCCTCGGGGACTGAGAAACTTGTTAGCGATGTCTTTCTGCAGCACAGCATCCGGAGCGAATATAGCCGAATGCAGGGTACGCTAGGAGAGTGCTTACTGTCAATCTCACCAGCGTCAATAGCATCGGTGATCGCCTTCGGGCTCTTGCCATCAACCTGGCATCCAACACTGAATGCAGTGCCCAAGATCTCCTTCACAGTACCCTCCAGAGACTTGGAGAAAGACTTGTAGCGCATAGTCCGTGCGATCTCGATGATCTCGTCCAGGGGAACCGACTTGTTGTGCTTGATGTTCTTCTCCTTCTTGCGGTCTCTGGGAGGCTCCTTAAGAGCGCGGATGATGAGGGAGGAGGCAGTGGGAACGACGGAGACTGCGGCTTGACGGTTTTGGATGGTGAGCTTGACCGTGACGCGGAGGCCCTTCTGTAATTGTCGCTGTAAGTGCTGCCCTTGCTGACAGAGTTTCCGGTCCCCATTCAGACTGGAGTGGAAAGAGGGGGGGAAAGGGGGGATCATAACATACCCAATCGCCAGTGGCCTTCGCAATGTCTTCACCGACCTTCTTGGGGGACAGACCGAGAGGACCAATCTTGGGAGCCAGAGCAGAGGAGGCACCGACCTCACCTCCGGTGGCACGAAGGTGACTATATGACGCGAAACTCGGGTTAGCATCGTGTTCATTCGTTCTCGTTGACGTCTCTTAAATTGTTTTGCGTTCATTCGCTGCGAGCAACGGGCGTGGAAGGAGCGACGAACATGACCTTGACCTCACTGGGATCGAACTTAGGAGCTATTATAAAGTGAAAAGCATTAGTTTATCGTTTCTTTTCTTTGGCAGTTGCTCGATAAGTGTACTGCAGAGGGGGGACACATACGCATCTTGACTGCTCTCGGATCTGGGGTCTGGCGGGAAAGTTGGTGATCGATGGAAGAGGGAAAAGGCGGCGTTGTGAAAGTCAGGAAAAAATCACTCGACAGATGTGTGCGCCAGGCTCCGCAGCCCTAGGTAAGTGCAATCCAAGTTGCGCCACACTTTCACGTATCCCTGTGGCTGAGACATGTACTATGGATTTTTTATAACTGGTGAGCTCGCTTTCCTGGCCTTTGCTATGTATTGGAGCAGAGACAGCCAATCATAACCAGACAATCACGTGCAGCAGCTTCGCCTCTAGGTCTGTTGCGCCGAAGCACTAAAACCCTGGTGTCTCGAGTCCCACTTCCCTTCTGGTCATTGGTTTTAACCCATACATAAAGCTAATAAGCGAGGTCTCAGTCAGTATCTACCGCGTTTTCATGGCTTAGCATAACCACTCACAAACCCCACCATTTTTCGGCGGGAAGGGCAGCTGACGCCACTTACAATTGAACAGAGAGCAGGGGCGGGAATCTGTAGGTGGGGGCGGGGTAGGTGCCTTGCATCAATACATGAATGAGGTGTCGTGCTCAGGAATCTAAAAGACATGGTGAGTCGTCAATTGCATCCCGGTTTGGGTATTCTTTTTGATGCGATGACTCTCATAGAAAGAATTTTAATGCCTCGATGTCAACAAGCTCATGAGGAAAGTTAAGCACCTGGGTTTTTCAGATATGTGATGTAGCGAGCATACCTTCATCCAATATTGATTGTCGACGAGCCTTACGTTGTCGGATCACTCTTTCCTTTCTCTCAGTCTAACATCTATTACAGTAATGCACTTTCCACCTGCCTTCAAATGCATTATATCAATTCGATAGCAACTAGGACTAGGATATACGTATCGTTAGAGGAAACGACATGCATACAGTCTATTTAGGGCGGCTGCTAGACGAGAACCGCAAAATCGTCTGCTGTAGATGGCCCAACCCCTACTCAACGATGCGATTTCATTTCCGTTCATTAAGCAACTGGTGAACCGCTGTCACTGCAGTCTTGAGAAGATTTCAGGGAATGTGATATAAAGGGATAGCGCTGGCTAATCTATTACCCCACAGCACTCTTTCTTCGACATGGATCTGGTTTCGAGTCCAAGATCTTCTTCGCCCCTCCATTAATTGGTACCACTCACGGCCAACCTGTGGGATACGTGTTAACATGTCGATTCGCAACAACCAGGGTCAGGCTCTCTATCTTACTTCATTAGATGATCCATAAACGTCTGCAAGGAGACATCGTCGGTGAAGATGGTCTGAGCATTCTGAGCACCAACTCCGCCATACGCGCCTGTAGTATGCGTTGTAGACGGGTTGAGCTTGGAAAGAAGGAATCGGGCCTGTGACCCCCCTGCATCGCACACAATGAATCGCGGAAGAGGAAACCGGTCGGTGATGAGGTCCTGTGGCGTGTGAGCTACGTCGTAAAGACATCAAAGGCCATGCCTTTGAACGGCGAAAACATACCCTGGCATCCTCCTTGGGTTGCTCGAGCAATGCTGCAAAGTTCTCGTAGCCCTCTTGATCCTGGTATCCTGCTTTTCTCCACTCGGCGACAGTCTCACCGTGAAAGATCAATATGTGGAAGAACGTGTCAAGAAGGAGGATGTGTGTGGGCTGGATGGACGTTGAGTCCAGAAGGACCGGCTGTCCGCCCTCTTGATCAAACGTGTACGAGTCTAGCGTTGGTTGAATCATGATAAGCGAGTTGCTCACATCTTCGTGATTCAGAACATGTCGATAGAACGCTGTCTCGTCGGGGGAGTTGTTAAAGACCTGCAGGAACTGGCTTCTTCTCAGGTGAAACATAAACTGCGGGTACAGAGTAAAGTTCTTCTCCAGGCGGAATGAGGAGGGGTCGTCCTTGCGATAGTCTGCGAATCGGGAGCAAAGTCTGATAAGCATCCTATCAACCCAACGCAGAACGTCAGGACCGTCGTCAACTTCGGCCTTGAACACGGCAATGCGAGACATGAGGACAGCCGCAGCCTCTTGGTCGAACGACTGGGCGATCGCCGGATCACCGGCTGGGCCGCTTAAATTGCGGGCAATTGTTGTTACCCTCAGGTGGAACTGTCCGGAGGAGTGCTGGTAATATGTGAGAAATTGTATCATGCCCTTCTGCGGCGTCTGCTGGTGTTGTGCAGGTCCTCCCTGGCTCGCAATCTCGAAGTAAACGCCATAACTGGCGCTGGGGTCAATACCACACATCTTCCAGGAACACGTATTTCCGATGCCGCACTCAGTCTCCCCCACAGATGTAGACTTCTTGTTGAGAGAAATGGCATGGCCGATCAATCCTGTGACTTTTAATTCCTTAGTCGTAAGCACTTCAAGGGTAGCGTTGAAGCCCATAAGCAGGTTATCGTCGCCATCCTTCTCAAAGACGCGAATGAAAGATTGCCTGAACATGGACGAAGTAAAACTATCCGTCAGGATCATATGACCGCCAGTCGAGTTGCACAGCCCTTTCATCTCTAATAGGCCGACTTGATCAAGGCAGCCGGCAAAGATGTCTATGATGTGACCATTGTGGGCAGTCCGCTTGGCTAGATTGTCGTAGAACTATATGGGGTATTAGTCGAAGTTCACGGGTCCTGAGATAACGTACAGACTTACCTTCAGAGCCTTCTTATAGTACTTGATGTTGTCTCGGTCGATATCGTGATGCGACCGAATAGGCTCACGAAGCTCAGGGCCGACAACCATGCCGGGCCCCTCAGTAGCCGCACCGCCAGCGAAAAGCATGATCCGACCTCCAGCGTGCTGAAAAGAGGACTCGAGGAGACCAACGGCCACACTGAGAGCTACGCCGGTGCACCGCAGGCTCCTGCGGTCGTTGGCCACAGGCCAGGGATCCTTCTGGAGTTGCTCCAGTGCTTTGGTCAATTGAAATTCGGCTTGTTGAACAGGCAACAAGAAACGTGAGGCAGGACCAGCCGGTAAAGGTCTTCCGGGTTGTTGTTGAGGCATACCAGGGCGCATCGCGGCAGACAAGAGTCCAAGCATTTCCTGCACCTGCTTGGCAGAGTAGTCTTTGCTACCACGGAAGACGTAGGACTTGGCACACTCAGTGTAGCCAATTTCGTGAACTTGGGCCTATGGAGATATCAGTATCTCGATCATACAAACTGTGACAAAACTTACCATCGTGCCGTAGGTAATCAAGCCGACAAGCGCATTCTCGGGGAGGAGACTCAAGCTCATAACCAAGGACTCCTTGAGGGCAGCCAAGCTGTCTTCTTCCTGGCAGGTGTCCACTACATATAGGAAGATTGGGGGGCTCGGTGCCGGGCGCGACAGACGGTATTCGATAGTCGTGTTGGAGGGATGCAGTTCAGGAGGGATCGCGTTGGCAGTAATGTCTTTGTAGTGAGGCGGGAGCGGATTCCTCGACAGGCAGAAGGGGCAGATCCACAAACGGGCACGCACGTCTACCGAGCTTCAATGCTGTCAGCAGAACCGTCAATTTTTGGAGTAGAGGAGGTGTGATTTACCAGAAAGGGTTGAGAACAGAGCGGCAAGGCTGTTTGCACGTAACCGGTTCGAACTGAAGAAGTGGTGTGTCTGGCTTCTCTTTGAGGGGAGTGTAGAGGGCGCCGATGGGCACGACGAGACGAGAAGCCTCCTACAACAACAGGCGTGAGTATTTTTACTTGTGTGCAGAATGGCAGTTGAAGAGTACCATGCGGGAGCTGGGAAACACATTCCAACTAAGGCGGACGCCATCGCGGTCCTCAACCTCGCTCCATTGCTCTTTGAGAGCTTCGTAATCCATCGTAGCTTATTGAGCAGTACGGGATTTGATATACTTCAAGGTTGATCCTGTTGATTGTTCGTGTTGAAAGTATACGGAACGGCTCAAGTAGGACAGGTTTGACTGCCACCTGTTCGATGGTCGATCTGCCTGGGGTGGTGTGTATGTGTGGTTGTCCAGGTAGGAGCCTTTACGGTTCAGGACACGAATGGAAATAGCTTCGACTGGCCACGTTCCGAGGTGGTCGACGTTGTATTGTGGCTTATAGACGTGGCTGAAGCTAGGCGTTGATGTGGCTAGTAGGGCAAAGTATTAGATAGTTGAGTGTTTTAAAGTCTGTTTAGTACTAAGCTAGAAAAGCATTTTACTTTTAAAAAAAACCACTAATAACTAAGCTAAGTAGTAAAAAAGTAAGATAAGTACTAATTCCTCTTATAAAAGTATAATTATAATATATATATAAATATATTTAATATATATTATAAAATTATAATTAATATATAAGTATAACACTTTTAATACTTAGGTATAACTCTTATATAAGTATAAAATCTATATAGTCTAATTAGCCTAACCTACTTCTATCCTATAGATACTTTTAAGTATAGATAGTAAAACTTATTTAATTAATTAACCCTCTTTTACTATTTAAAATTTTTAATTTATAAAAGGTAGTTAACTTATTTATTATTAGATTCTTTAGTAATTCTAACTATTTCTTACTACTTTTCCTTCTTTTAAGGATCTATTTTATTATAACTAGCCTTCTAATAGTAAGGGGTCTACTAATAGAAGCTAAGGTTTAACGCTAACTAAATCTTACTAAAGTACTATATTAGTCTTATTAG